>JARHVA010005014.1:495000-530000 GCA_037957365.1 Torreya grandis
AAATAAAGCTTACCTAAAAACATTTATCAATATATTATGATATGTCTTTGTTGATGGGTTTCATTTCAATCATGATTTTGTGAATATTGACACTTCAATCATAACCATAATTGAGGAACGAAAATTCATTCCACCTAGTCAACTTATACAAGAGTTATGAGAAAGGAAATCCTATAAATCAATGTAGTAAACACCTCTGATAAAACAAACACATCCATAATTTGACTCCATAAAAATAACATCTTAAGAAATAAATATAATAAAATATCCATATTCATAGGCTAACTCTACTCCAGATTTAGATTCCATGCCTACACCTTCCAAGTAGGTACCATGAATTCATAACTTTGAACATTGTATAAGTTTGGGTTGGCCATAACCTTTATAATTAGGGATAGGAAGGTTGAAAAACCATAGAATGCACTCTCCTAGTTATGGTAATTTATTTAAAACTTGCAAAGTGTAGTAGATTGGTTCGTTGCATAGATTAAACCCTTAAATGGTAGCTCAGTAGTGTGCAAATGGTGAAAAATGGTAAACATCACTTTCAAGAGATAACCAAAATAATTATTTTTGGCCCAATCCCTTCGCTCACCATAGGAAAATATACCAACTCTAACTTTCGCATACTTCTTGTGATTTTTTCTTAGTATGAGACAACTTTTTAATTCTAGGAAAGTGTTTCTGAAAGACTGAAAAGTGTTTAATCATAGTTTTTTTTGTATAAGTGACAGATGTGAGATGTATAAAATTTTGTATGAAATTACATATATGATTGAATGTAAAAATGTTTTATAAGGAAAAAGGACTCATTTTGGATATAAGTGAGAGGTTAAGAAATCAAAGTGACATAACCTCCTTACAACTCTATAAATTCTTATAATGTAAAGAAATAATTGTTCTAATTTTAAGAGAAAATGATATATAGATCATTCAATGTGTCGATTTGAGGTTTTATGTGTTATTCTGAGTACATACATTTCACTATTTTTATTAATCTACTATCTAATATAAAAAAGATGTATGATTGTTGTTTTTAATATTGGTAAAAGTGGTGTTTAAAGAGGGACCCTACCCTTTACAATTATAGAGCAAAAGAGGTCTAGAGACCTAATATAATAGTGCTTAAGCTAGATTAGACAAAATATAACAAACATATAAAAAATATGAAAAAATAATAGAAACACAACAAACTAAATTTGTGGACCCATCCAATCTTCATAAGCCTTGGACTAGTTTTGAGTGAGAATCTCTAGAGGAATTTTTTAATTCTTATTGGGATGGAACTCAAAATTTTATTCAATGATAACCTTCATTTTTGTATCCTTTGTTTTGGATTGAAATTTTTCCTCTTTTCCTTTGCTGATAGAGTTCAGTGTTTCCATGTTTTGCATCTCTTCATCATTATAAGTATGTTATATTCAACCAGGGTGATAAGTTTTTCATTTAAAGAAACATTTTTCTTCTCCAAATTAAAAAATCTTTCCTTGATTTGGTGGAATTCATTGCTAATTTCAATGAAATCAAATTTGGTACAGTAAATGTCATCATTGAGACTTAACTTATTGAGTTAATCCTTGAATATTTTCTAATCCTTTAGGGTCCATCTAAGGATATATTTGTTCAGTTATACCTCATCCTTGATCTTGCTTAGTCTTGATTTATATTTATGATCTTTTATAATGTCCTTGAATTCAAGTGGAAGATTAGATTGAATGGGTATGGGAATAGGATGGGGTTTTTTAGGAGCATCATTAACAATAGTAGAAGGGACATTCTATTTTATCATGTTTAGGTTATTTACAATGTCTTCCAATTTACTATTGTCTTTTGTGTTGATGGAGTGGAGAAGGGTGGTGGGGGCAGGGGTGATGAGAGTAGGGGAGGGTGGAGGGGAAGGGGTTGGAATGGGATTAGGAATGGAAGGAGTAGGGGAGTAGACTTTTCTAACATATTTTGTCTTTTTATTAGGGGTGGAGGGAACATTAATAGGGTTTGAAATATTTTTACCCATTTTTTTTATCTTGGCTGGAGTGAGATAATCTTGATCACTATGGTTACTATCAATATCAATGGGTTATTTGGGTTTCCTAGAGGAAGTTAGGGTTTTAGTGTAGTTTAATAGTAGTTCTAGGGGGGATGTTGTGATTAGGAATATAATTATCTAGTTTAAGGAAAATAAGGGGTGGGGTTGGAAGCCTAGAAGAATTTTTGGATTAAAAATATTATAGTGTGGTGGATGGGTTATTTATTGTTTCCCATTTTTACATCATAAATTGAATATTCCAAAGAATGAATTATACAAAAAGGAAGATTGAGTGGGATTAGGTGACAAAAATAGTTAAGGATGGGTAAATGAAAGTGATGGATAAGAGTGTACCTATCATCCAAATTTATATACCACATAATGTACTTGGTGACTCTGTCCAAGGCTTTAGAGATGTTTTTCTACAAGAATATACAAATGCCCTCTAGAATTTACTCACCTTCCATCATAAACTTATCCCTCTCTTCTTTTTAGTCCCTGCTAAGCTTGGTTAATTTAATGTCATTGATTTTCAAACCTGTGAATTGGGATATAAGGCCTTCAGTGATCTCTATTGTAACATTATTGATGGTTACTAGATGATCCTCGCATTATTTTAAAAAAATTATGAACATATGTTTCTCATAACAAAAAATGTTGGTGATAAAGTTAGTTAATTCATAATTTTTTTAAAATTTACCATACTTATTTATCCTTTTTTAGATGATCAATAGTCATGGGATCAATTATATTTGTATCCCCTCCCATGGAGGTATGAATTTGGGTGATGTGAAGTGTAGAGTGAAAGTAACAAGTTTCCTATTAGGAAATCAATTATTTTGGAAAGAATCTTAGGTCTCACATTCTAGGAAGCCATCAAAGATAGGATTATGATTATCTTTGTTCATTAGAATATGAAAAGTGGTGCAAAGCTCATAATCATAATTGTTACATAGTTGTTTTTTATCTAGTAATGATTTCTTTGTAATCATGTGGGAGGGTGTCTTCCTTTTTCCAAATTTTAAAATCTACTATCATTACCCCTACATTTCCAATGTAATTGGCTAAGTGATTACCTTCATGGTAAGTGTGTTGGTATTTGACCTCTTGGAAGATCTTACCTATCTCCAAAATTTCTTTAATGATGTAGTCAATAGTCCATGAGGCTTTATTGAGTTTATTGAGATAATTATTTATGTTGAGGGAGTCACCCTCAACTAAGAGCTTGCCACCTGAATGCCCCATAGGGTTGCTAGTGATTTAACCTTATGATTGGTTTGGTGACCCATTCCACCTTCAATCAAATCTAACAAAAGATCCCTTTCATCTCTTAACACACCAACACCACCAAAATTTCTAGGGTTCCCTTTGTAATCCCCATCAAAGTTATATTTAATCTATCCTTGATTTGGGGGAATCCATTATGTTATTCTCTTGATTTCCTTTCTTGGGTCATTTATTTAGTGGATGAGAGATAAATAATAAAAAAAATTCTATGCTCTCTTCCTACTAAGATAATTGTTTATCCTTTTCAATTTTTTTATACTTTGAAGTCTTATAAAATAGAATTGGAAACTTTTTTAGTAGCCCTATCAAAATTTATGGTGGAGTCCTTGAATATATTATTATTTCTTTCCTTCCAAAATTCCTAAATTATTTGTGGGAAAGAGAATACCCATATTTTATTGATAATATTATTAGATAAGGGAGAGACCCAAGTAGCCTAGAAGTCATTTAGATAAGTAGGGTGAATCCATTGTATTTTAAATTTCTCAAGGAGAAGGCCCCATATCTTGTGAACAAAAGAACATTTTAGAAGGAGATGGGGGATAATTTTAAAGTATAACTCAAAAAGAAAACAATGGTTAACCAACATGAGACCATGATTACCTAAGTTATCAAGAGTGATAATCTTGTTATGAAGACAAAGCCAAATAATTATGTTGAATTTTATTAGAAAATCTTTATCCTAGATTTTGGACCATTGGAAAGTATTTTGATTGGGAGGGATAATAGGTTGTATCCCAAATTCACTTCATACTCACCACTAAGAGTTACAGTCCAAGTTAATGTGTCTTATTTAAGGAGATTAGGGATGTGAACAACTTGGAGGATTGAAATGGTAGTGGTATGATCAAGGTTGACATTGGTAATTTGGAGATGCTTTTAGGTTCTTTTATTACCTTGAAACTGAGTATAGTTAGAAATAATATTTATAAAATGTTATTGAATCTGACCTTTAATTTTATATGATGGTTCAAGATCATCCAAAAGGTTATCAAGTAACCAGGGGTCCTCCCAAAACTATATTTTAATTCCACTACCAAACTTCCATTTGTATCCTTATTTGATGATCTCCTTAGTTTTGATGAGTAGTTTCCAAATGGAGGAACCCGTGATGAAGGCATGGTCATTTAGTAAAGAGATTATCAGTCTATGCTATAAAATTTATCTCTTAGGATAGTTATCTATAGGTTATATTCCTTTATAAATTTCCATACCATTTTTTTATATAATTATTCATAAGATTTAGTATTCTTAGTCCTAACCCACCATATTGCTTTGGAAGAGTAACATGATCCTAGGAGACCAAGGGGAAATAATGAATTGTTTTAGTACCAATCCAAAGGAAATGTTTTTGAATCTGATCAACATTTTGGTTCATGGATGAAGGTAGTTTGAAGAAATACATAATGTAAACTATGAGGCTTTTTAGAATGCTCTTTAGGAGCATGAGCTTACTTGCCTGAGATAAACATTCCCTTGCAACCAAATAGATTTTTCATGAAACCTTCTATCAGAGGGTTCCATAATTGAATAGGAATCTTAATTGTAAAGAGTGACATCCCCAAATAATTTGAAGGCATAGGTTTGATGGAAAAACACAATTTTTTTTAAAATTTTATTTATCTGATCAATAGAGTATTAATGAAGAATATAGTGCATTTATCAAAGTTGATTTTTTGCATTGATATTTCAAATATTCATAAAGGATATGCTTGAGTTATTTGGATTATTTGATAGATACTATGGAAAGGGCAATAATATCATCAATGAATTTTTTATGATGTGTAGGAGGAATTTAATCCACTAAAGTGTATCCTCTGATAATTCTTTTTCTCTAGGATTCAAGAAGTTTCTACTAAGAGTATAAACAAGAACTATAGAGAGGAAGGGGGATAGTGGATCCCCTTGCCCAATCCTCTTTTACTATTAAAATAGCCCAAAGGTGAACCATTGAAAAGAATGAAGAACATAGTTATACTTATGTATTTTTGGATGAGCTTAAAAAATTGTCACTAAAATTCATATTTCTCAAGAACCAAATCTAGATAGATCTAGTCAACCCTACCAAAATGATTTCTCATATCTAGTTTAAAAATCATTCCTACTTCCTTACTTATTTGCATAGAATTCATAGTTTCATTCACCACTAGGATACTATCTTGGATTGTTTTTCTTGGACAAATCCACCTTAGTTTTGAGATATTAATTTTCTCATTAATGGATGGAAGTGAAAATCTAGGATTTTAGTAAACATTTTGTAGACATAATTGCATAGGCTTATGGGATGAAAGTCCTTGAGAGCTGAAGCATGAGAAGTTTTTGGTACTAGTGCTATAAATGTGTTATTAAAATCCTTAAAAATATTAATAGTCAAGAATAATTATGCAGAGGCTTGGACCAAATCATTTTTAACTATATCCTATAATATTTGGAAGAAATTTGTCAAAAATTCATCAAGACTAGGAGCCTTGTCCTTTTGAAGAATAAACACTATGGCTTTCACATCCTCTTTGGAGATGTTCTTGAGAATGTTTTCATTATCAAAGTCATTAATTAAATTAGTAACTAGCTGAATAAATGAGTGAGCTTTGGTTTTATTGATAGGATTATTGGCTACAAATAGATTCTTGAAGTAATCAACAATTTCATCCTTGATCTGATCTAGATATTGATAGACTGATCCATCTTCACAAGTTAATTTGTAGATCTTAGTATGGATTTTGTGTTTTAAGGTTGACATATGAAATAATTTAATATAATGATTACCTTATTTATTACAAATAGCTTTGTATTTTATATGCCAAAAAGTTCACCCACGAGCCACTATATTTTGATAGTCATTTAGGAGGATTTTTTATTTAGAATGTATTTATTCATTCAAGCTTGCCTTATCCATTTGTTATTATATATTGGTGAGATCATTTAAAACTTTTTCATTTTGGTAGAAAAAGTTTCTAAAGACATTGTGATTCCATGTTTTAATGTTTCTTTTGACATTTTTTAGCTTTGGAGTAAGTTTGTACATGGTTGTGCCTTAGGTATCAATTTCCCATCATTCTTGAAACCTTTTCTTTAGCTTTGAATGTGAGAACCACATGTGATCAAATCTAAAGAGATATTTATCCTATTTAAAATTATTCTCCATATTCAAACAAATTAGATTATGGTCTAAACCAACTTGATGAAGATAAGAAAGGTTGAAATATTGAGTCAACAATCAATTTGACTCTATAAGAGCATGGTCAAGTCAAACTTAGATCAAACTTTCTCCAAGATGTCTATTTGTCCATGTGAAGAACGAGCCTCTCATTTCCACATCAAAATTTTTATTATGAGAAATGAAGTCTAAAAGGTCCTCCATGTTGTATAAGTATAGTTGACAATCCCATTTTTCTCATAAGGGAAAATGGGGGTGTTGAAATCACTAATGATGATCTAACTAATATACTTATTGGTTGATCTAAAAGTATTGAGATCAAATCACATTTTTTGTGAGATGAGGGAGAGTTTGGTGTGTAGACATTTGAGATCACCCACATATTATTTGAATCTTTATCATTGAAGAGTATTATTAGATGATGAGTATATTTGATAATGATTTATAAATTTATAATCCACTTGTCCTATAAAGTAGAAATAACTCTTGATTCTTTGTCAAATTGACTGATGCCATATTAGCCTCTTTCCAAACTTTATTTTGTATTTACTCTATATTGTTTTCTTACATTCTAGTTTTTTATATTACAATGATGGAAGGAAGTTTGTTTATACAAATATCTCTAAGCATGTGATGTTTATTGTGGTGGTTCATATCTCTTATATCCAAACTAGTTATTTTCATGACAACTTCCTGTGTGTAGTTTGTTGAATCTTCCATGTATCGTAGGCTGGTAACCATATGTTATGTGTTGGTCTAATTGTTTGTTTTTGATAACTACTTATTCAGCCTTGCCATTTTTATAAAGCTTCCAACATTCAAAAGGTTTTTAATATTATTTTTAGATTGGGTGATTGTTAGTTATTTATTCTTATTCTTTCTACTTGTCAAAAATGAAATGAAATTATTTATTCCTTGTAGAGTAGCTGGCTCGATTTACCTAAGATGACTTTTTCTATAAGGATTTTGTTTGTTTCAGGATCTAAAGGTTAGATTGGGATTTTTATTTTGTTCCCCTTCTTCTTTGGAGGATTTAAGGCATTGAAATTTATTGATAATAGTAAATTTATACTATAAATCTAAAAGAGATACTATGTGTTGAAAATTTATTACCTCATATGCCTTTGGGGACTCTTTGACTTAAGCTTTAGCTTTGTTAGTTTCCTTTATCTTTATATTATTTGATGGATTTTTGAGCTCGATTTGATTGGTCTTGCACTATCCATCCTACTCTTTGTTAGTCTTCCCTTTTTGAAGCTTGGCCATGATGCCTAGGTTTTTGTAATTCTTTTTTTACATGATCTCTCTAGATTACTAAGTGTCTACATTAGGAGTGTTTTGTTATTTTCTTATGTTCTAAGTGTCTAGTGGTAGATCTTCACTTGTGGAGGATTGAAGATCATCTGATTTTCTTGCCTAATATTGTTTGTCTTTTTTAAAGACAAATATATTGCCCCTTTTGATTAATGTTAGGAACTCCCTAGTTAAATGACCCAATTCCATATAACCTTCACATTTTACTATTGATTTTTCATATTCTATCTTCTTAATCCACTCCCCACTTGATGAGTCAAGGAATATGGTTGTTGGGAGAACCTGATCCATATAGGCATTTATATAGAATCTTGCATGGACCAAATGGGTTTTGCTTTTTATTGTAGAGTTGAAATCTATTAGATATCCCATTATTTTGGCTATGATTATGAAAACATCTTCATCCCATAACTCAAGTGGGAGACATAGAATCCTAACCCATATAGACATGAGTTTGATTCTTTCCTATTCTAGGTCAAAGTTGGATTTCCATTTTTTGAGGAAGAGACCAGAATTGCCCTTAAACCAAGGACATCCAACTAGAATATTAATGTAGTCTTCCTCATTGTTGTAGTGAATAAATAAAAATCATTACTAATATATGATATTTAAAGGTTCCCTTTAGGTTCTTACTTATTATATGCCCATAGTCCAAAAACATTGATGTTCAGTTGTGTTCTTAATAACTTCCAAACTAGAGCATTTAAAAGTATTGTAGAGTAGTTTGTTTTGATAGAGTCAAGGATATAAATAAAATATCTCTCACGTTATTTGGATATTTTAAGCTTAGTTCAGGTGAATCTTGCATTATTATCTAATATTTATGTTTAGCTTTGCATCATAGGAAATATTTTCATTGAAGCTTATGAAAAGATTCCTTTTAGCCTATAACATTGGCTCTAAGACATTTTTTAGATATTTTTGAAACAATGCTTGTCCTTTTTTGTAAATGTACTAGCCCACATCTACAAATTTATGACCAGATCTACCTCCATCCTCTACATCTATATTTTCATCCCCACCTAGCTCATTTGGATTTTAAATTTGAGTTCCTTTCTTGGTACCACTTGTTCCAATTGTCATCACCATTGATCCATTTATGATGTATGATTAAGGGAAAACATGTCTAATTAAATATAATTGATGTATGATTATTGTTATTTTAATGTGTCTAATTAAATATTATTGATTAAGAATGAATCTAATTTCCTTAATTTTATTTTGAATATGTTGAACCTATACAACTAAAATTTCACAATAGCATGTTTTGATGTAAATTTACAATAATATCTACCAAAAAAAGTGGAAATAAAGTATAAGCATGCATACGGTTCACTTGATTCAATAACTAATATGTTCCATTCACTAAGCTAGTTCTATAGGATCTGATGAGTATCAATGATAAATATTGACCTAGTAGTTAGAACTAACATGTGAAGAAGTGTGTCATGGTGACTATATGATCAATTATGGTTTTATTTTCCTACTTTATGTTTTTGATCCTAAACCTTGATGATGTGCATAGATCCATAAATCCTCCTCCTTTTCCTTGAAAGCCTATATATGTTTGTGAAGGATGGAAACCTAAAAAATGATGGGAAATGTAATCTTCTAACATAATATAAATCAATCCATTATAATTATTTCCCTCTACCTATGTATCAAATAACCCAAGGATATAAATAAAGCCACATGTATCTCTCAAACCTAGTTTGATTTTGTAATTTTTCTCATTGGCTAAGTGTATGCATATAATGATTATCTTTAGTACTTGAAAATGTTTTATTTTTCCTATATTTTGAGTTTTTAAGACATTTATTATTACTTATCATAGTGATAAGTATGATTTTTTTTTAATAGTATGTTAGGTTTGCTTAGTGTGAAATAGTGTATATATGTTTATAAATTAAGTGCCAAGTAGATTATAAATTAGACATTAATTTGTTATATATGAATCCATTTGAATAATTAATCATGAATATAACACACTAGGATTATATTCTAACCATAACAATGGGTTTGATCTTATAAAATATTATTTCTAGGAGAAGCATAGTTCAAACCAATGCAAGTCATTATCAATTAGTGATAAAAATTGTTGTCATTAGAACTTACCATGCATAGGTGGACTCATTTGAGTGTCTAGAGATGTATGTACAAGATATTTAGTAGGTTTTAAATGCATAGTGATGTTATTTCAGTTGTATAAAAAAAAATATGAGGGTTGAATCATAAGATAACATTAAAGTGTGAGAAAGTAGCAGATTAGAACCTTGTTTACATGCTCACATAATGTGGTAAATATGTGTCAAGATTATCATTGTCAAGTGCTAAATATTAGATATTAGTATATAACACATGATTTCCATATATTTATTTTTATTTATGCCACAATATTAAATTTATTATCCTTTCCAATATTTTCCCATATCACTTATGAGAGTCTCCTCTCCCACTTCTAACTACTACAAGTGAAATTATTATTTTTCTACTTTTATCTATACCTCTCATACATATGAGCATGCTGAAATGAACCACACATTGTCCTCTTATTTTTTATCCTCTTAATTTTTGGACTTTCAAATAGATCAAACACATTAATGTAATAAATATTTCCCACAAACACTTCTTCCATCTTTTCTTTATACCTTAAATACATGTTTAAATATTATATGTTACATTTTCCCCATAGCTTTTAATCTCATGATTGACTCCAAAAGTCCCATTTTCAAAAACATCCATGGTTTTAATCTCCTTATTATTCCATTTAGGTTATTCCTCTTCATATATGGTATTCTACCATACTCTCCTCATGTGCATTAAATTACACTTCAGCCAAATCCTTTTCTCCCTTCATGGAAACCTGATACTCTTTTTAGTTGTCTCTTTATTACCCTATATTATTTATTGTAAGGAGTAATTTACCTTACCTTGGTTATCATAAACCTTACATCCCCATATAATGTGGGAAAAAATAAATTTCCCTTATTATCTAAGGATAATTTTGTGTCTTCCTACTTATGGGACATGCCAAATTCTTTCCCATCATCTAGTAGTGGGTCTCCTTCCAATGTACAATATATTACCTCCACATCCTATTCCATGTGTATTCCATCCTATATGGGATTCTAAACCATTTATTTATATTTTTTATTTTCCACAATAAAGTTGTGGTTCTCACATGTAAGCCCCACTCTCCCATTGTTTCTCAAGGAGATGCTCTTCTTATCACACTCAAGTCTCAAAACATGGAACTTGTTCCACCACTTTGATTGAAATATTGGGTGAGAAACATGACCCATAAACTTAGATAACACATATTCTAAACTTATCATATTTTTAATTCCTTTCTATTTTTTCCTCACTTGGAGAACTCTCCAATACACAACTAAATTATGACTTATCCTCTTGATGGAAACATTTATCCTCATGGGGTATCTTACACTCTTATATTTTAAAATTATTCTAACTAAACTATCAATTGCATGAGATATTCTAAGCTCTTATACCACAAAACAAAATGAAATTACTAGTGGGATTACCTATTTATTTCAACTTGACCTCAATTAGTCTCTTGTCTTTTCTTGATTGGACTCTCTCAAAATTATCTAACATTACTTGTAGGGATATCAACCCTATCATCACTTATTATTCATATTTAATCAAAACTATAAAAACTTATCCAATTTTTACAATATTCATCATATCCAATATCACTTGGATTTCCTTCAACATCTCTTCCATGTATTCTACTCCTAGTGCTCTTCCTCCTTTGTGTGTCATATCTTATAAATAAATAGGATTCTTGTTCACAACCTATAATCAAATCAAACAAGATGCTCTCTCAGTTTATTTATACTATTAGTAATTCTATCACACCTAAAACAAACTCATCTTCTATCCAATACAAGATTATCTTTCATAACTTTATAATGAAAAATAAATTATAACAATTTATCATATAAATATCTTCACTTATGGTACTTAAGTCACATATATATAAAAACATAATATTTTATTTCAAAACTATTTTCTATCTTAACAAAACTCTCTCATACTTAATATAAAATGTAAAGAATTATCTCGTAGTTACAACCAATCTAGGCTATGATAATAATTTATACATATATAATAGGGCTTATTTGAGAAGATATGCCCTTGGCCACACTTCTATATCATAAAAAGGTTAACAACCATTTATTTAATATAAATTATCAATCCTTAACGACATATACTTTCACATTATGACTCTCTACACTACATTTTTATTTGTCTATAGGAATATTCAATATTTAACAAAATAATTCTCTCTGTTGTAGGATCTACAATTTGATATTATTGTGGCCCTATATTTTATCTATGGCCTCCTTTATTTTTATATGGCCCTCTTGTTTTTCATGATATGGACCTCATTTTTTATTTCACTCATCCCAACTCTTTTATTCCTTAGAGACTCTAAAAATGGTGATCTTAGTCTCTATAACTTCTTAGTAGTTTTCCATTGTATTTTGGATCTTGAAACAATTTCCATGCTCCACTACATTACCATGAATCTTGGTAAACATTAAAAAATGGTCCTTGTATCTCCCAACCATGACCAATAGCTCATGCATGTGAAAAAATACCATGTGATCATATCCAAATGAAATATTTGATCAAGATATTTTTTATGTGATTGATAACACCTCTTTTTATCTCTCATGTAAGATATGGTTTCTTGAAATATTCTTCATCACTTTCCTTATAAATTTATCCTTTTTTGAAATGTCCCATGTTAACCTGCTAGGATTATGACATGTGTCATAATATTTTTGTTTATATCTATCTAACATTATTTTTATAAGGTGTATTATGTGTCTCCTATGGACCCATCACATTATTCATTTTAATTAATTTTCATGCACACATGTGATTTATTTATTGTGTCCCCAACCTTTGACATGTGACCTTTATGAGAACATGATGTGATTGTGACATGTGTATTACATTAAAATACATAAGGATAATAATGGATTTAAATATAATAATGATGATAATAATTTTTTCAATGATATATTAAAAAAATATAGAAATATTGCATTACATAAACAATGGAGTGTATAGAATTCACTAGGCCTAGTGAAAGTTCACATAATGGTTTGAATAGATTGATTTAATGAAATGTGATTACTTTTACTACATATTAATAAAATTTATATTTTAATAAATATATAATCCCAAGTAATTCTCTTAATAAATGAATTAATTTGAAACATAATCTATATAAAATCTCATTGATAATAAAAAAATTCAAGTCAAGGGAAGAAATAATAATTCAAACATGCTTATTAATTAGTTTCTTGACCAAATAAGCACTTGTAATTTTTAGGAAATCCTCTTTCAATAAAAAAACTACAACAAAAATAAAAATTGAAATGTACACATGATAGATAAACACAATCAAATTTATATCTAAAATGATTATAATGATCATCAACTTTGTGGTTTTCTTAGTGTGGTCAATTCAACTATGATATATAAAGTGATAAATCAAATTATGTTTGAATATAATGAAATTAAAAATGATAGAACAAAAAAATAATGTTATTCATAATATATTTCCTCGGTGAGTGTGGACAATAAAAATTCATATTCATGGTTGATAATGATTAAAGCATCAATATATATATTAAGGAGTTCATTCTTATTATTTTAATCTATATTGGAGATTTAATCTATATTAAAATATTTACTATGGCATATGGTGTAATAAATAAATATCCATTTGGTTGAATTATATTTCCTATTAGAGTGGGTAATAAGAAAGTGCATAGCTTATTTCATGTGGTACCTAATAATCGATGGTTTGATTGGTAGACCTTGGGTACATAAAATGAAAGAAATTTATTTTAATTTGTATTACATTTTAAACATTAAAAATTAAGATCATATTATTATTAAAAATTTGAATATCAAATTTCCAAAAAAATGAAGTTTAAGAAGATTTTTTATTTTAGTAATACCATAAGAATAGCCAAAATTTATGCCTAAATCAAGAGAAAATAATGTTCAAGTACATAAATCTATCCCAACAAAAGTAATTATTATCAAAACTTATTACTAATAAACAATAGGTTGAATTAAATAAATATCCAATCATTTAAAATAGTTTCATTGAGTGGATAATATGGAATAAGATAATAATTAATATGATGATAATGGAAATTAAAATGTTTTATCATTCTTGATGCATGGGTGCCTCAACAACCTAATTTGGAACCTAATGATACTCCTCCTAAAACTTGTGTGTGTGTGTGTGTGTGTGTGTGTTCGTGCACAGGCATGCATGTGTGTATGCATAAATTATTGATTCATGGTTTCCTCAACATCTTAATTTAGTTCAGGATGATACTATTCTAAAACTCATACATACATACATATGGGTAAGTACATGGACTTGGTGGCCAAAAGGGGGTCTTAAGTGGACATGTTTTTCATAAAAAATAATAAACCTAAACTTGTATAGATTATTTGAGACACCTACACTCAAAATTTGAATATATTATATGAACATGAAATTTAGAATCTCAAGTCTAGTTTGTAAACTACTTTTTGTTTTTAATGGTCAAGTATAAATATATCAAGCACCATAAATTTTAATAGGTATTATTATTTCATACAAAAAATAATAGTAGATAGCCTGCCATGTTCCTCATCATTTTTTTATCATTGCTTACTTTTTTTAGAACCCTTTAGTGGAAATTTGGATAAGATCATCTAGTTAGTAAACTATATTTTCTTTTTAAATTAAAGAATATATAATTTTTAATAATTTCACAAACCAATAGACCCTAAAATATGATCAATAATGCATAGAAAATTGTTCCCCTGAACTACCTCAAAAAAAAGTTTTTAATGTATATATAATTAGGTCTCTTTTATAACCCTATAAAAAATCTATTTTGAATCAATAAAATAAAGTATACATAAACACATATAAACATGTTAAATTGTGTCATATAATGGTATAATTTAAAAATTAATATAGATAATAAACTTATATAAATAAAAATATTATATATATATATATATATATATATATATATATAGAAAGAGGATAGTGCCTTTGTTGTTGTGGTCATATTTTCAATATTTTTCGGATAAAATTAATAGTATTTAGTATGATAGAATTTTAATTTTGTTAATATTATTCAAAATCATGCATTTGAATATGTATTTTCAAGTCCATGTATTAGGCTTAGGATTCCAAGATATTCTCAAGCCTCGAGGCATGTGCTTTAAATGTTAAACTTTAGAACCACACATATAGAATTAATGTTTATGAATAATATTTTACTATTACAATGAAATGCATTTGGCCATCTTATTAATTTTATTATATTTTTTTAATTGTGAAATTTTATGCATGGCCTTAGTCAATGTTATTTTTTAATATTGAAGTTTTGTACATCAAAAAATGTAAACCTAATTCTTATTTTAATCTTGATGTCATATATTTGGATAAATATAGTGGTTTAGGGTTTTGGTTTTAGGATTTAGGCTTTAGGTATTAGGGTTTTAGGGTTTAGGTTTTAGGTTTAGGTTTTATAATTTAGTTCTTAGGATTTGGGTTTTAGATTTTAGGGTTGAAGGTTTAGGGTTTATGATCCAATATTAAACATAATTGGGGGAATTTGAGCTTGTTAAACCTATTTATGACTAAAAAATGTGATTTTAGGCTTAATTAACCCTGATGTCATCACATATTGAGCCAATTATATAATTAAAGAAATTAATGATATAATTTGAGCCAAAGTAAGCCTTGTGAACCTAGTTATTACTCTAAAGGATGTTAATTGGGGCTAAGTTCATTGGATTATGATTCAACGTTTACAATTTAAGGTTTAGGTTTTATGGTTTAAATATTAGGGCTTGATTATTATTGTTTAGGGTTTATAGTATAGGGTCCAATCATGAAGTCAATTGGTGAAAATTCAAGCTCATTAAACGTATTTATGACTAAAAATGTGATTTTTGGCTTAATTATCCCTAATTGTTATGATAGATTGAGCCAATTAGTCAACTAGGGTAATACATGATGTGCTTTGGGCTAAATTATGCCCTATAAGGATAATTATTACTCTAAATGATGTTAATTAGGGCTAAATCAATTATTTTAGGGTTTATGATTTATGATTTAGGGTTTATTATTTAGGGCTTAAGGATTAGGGTATAGGGTATATGGTTTAATCACATTAGCAATTAGGGCTAATTTGAGCCTATTAAACCTATTTATGACTACATAATATGATTTTTGACTCAATTATCCCCAATGTCATAAAAGTCAGCTAATTACTTAAATAGTGAAATAAATGATGTGATTTGGGCCAAATTCAACCATTTGAACCTATTTATTACTATATAAGATGTTAATTGGGGTTAAATCAAATAGTTTTAGGTTTAGAGTTTAAGGTCTAGGGTTTCATGTTAAGTTTTAGGGTTTAGCATTTAGGGTTTAGGGTCTAATATTGAATGAAATTGGGGCACATTTGAGTTTATTGAACCTATTTGTGACTACATAATGTGATTTTGGTATCAATTTTCCTCAATGACATCATAGATTGAACCAATTAATCAAGTGGGGTAATTAATGATGTGATTTGGGCCAAATTGAGCCATGTTAACCTAATTATTACTCTAAATGATGTTTATTGTAGATACACTAATTAGTTTAGGGTTTAGGGTTTATGATTTATAATTTAGGGTTCAGGGCCTAGGGTTTATGGTTTAGGGTACATATGGTCTAATCATGAAGGCATCAAGGAAAATTTGAGATTATTAAACCAATTTGTTACTAATAAATGTTATTTTGGGCTAAATTATCCCTAATGTCATCACAAATTAAGATAATTACTCAATTGGGGGAAATTAATGATGTTCTTTAGACCCATTAGGTCATTTTGAACATAATTCTTATTATAAAGCATGTTAAATGGGGATGAATAAAAATTTTACATTTTAGGGTTTAGGGGTTAGGGATTATAACTTAGGATTAGGATTTATAGTTTAGGGTTTAGGATATATAATCCAATATCAAAGGAATTTTGGTTAGTTTAGCCTTATTGAACCTTTTTATGACTACATAATCTGATTTCGGGCTCAATTAGCCCCAATGACATCACAAATATAGCCAATTAGTTAATTAGGGGAATCAGTAATGTTATTTAGGCTAAATTAAGCCCTGTGAACCTAATTCTTAATTTAAAGGATATTAATTAGTGACATATCTATTGGTTTACATTTTAAGGTTTATGATTTACAGTTTAGAGTTTACAAATTAGATATTTAGGAGTAACACTTAGGGTTTAGGATTTAGTGTATAGGTTCTGATCAAAAATGTAATTAGGGCTAATTTAAGCTATTTGAACCCAATTATGAAAACATAATGTGACATTGGGCTCAATTATCCCCAATGTCATCACAAATAAAACTAATTAGCCAAATGGTGTGATCAATTATATGGTTTCCAAGTCATATCACTCCACCTTTAGTCTATACAAGTGCCAAAAAGGATGACAATATTCATTTATAACATTAAAACCCTCTTTGCAATGCTTTATTACCCATTTTATAATGTCTAAAGAAGGTTTTTTAAGAAAAAGACAAGTGTACATTAAAAATAAAATATGGAAATATCAATACATGTCTTTATAGAAATTTAAAATCTTTAGAGGCACTTGACATATTATCTGCATCAATTTTCAAGCAGAGTAAATAGTTTTCATGGTAGAAAGAGATTCATTTAAGGTAGTCCATATAGATTTGACAAATAAATATCTTGTTAAGACACAAAAATGTAATCCTTTATTATTCATAGCTATATATCCATTCTTTGGAGGGAGTTTCAAGTCAAAAAGGGTAAAAAAAAATGACCCCTTCTTTTTGTTGTCCTCTTTGGCATCTCAAAAAAGCCAGTCAACTTTCTATTCAGTATAGACAAGAGAGACAAAGTGACAACCTGAGATTTTGGGAAGATGAGGGGACCATATTTGAATTTTATTTTTTTGAATTATTTATCATATTTCCTCTCCCTCCTTTATAAAAAATCACTAAGAAGGTGAGTGATTCACTGTGTTTTCTCCAACTAGCCAAGGTTCAAGATTGCTTCATTTTTGAGCATGTTGAAAGAGGAATGGAAATTTGTGTGAATTATTAGGCATATATAAAACATTTATACACAATCCTAAATAATCAATTCACATTTTTTATCCATTAGTAAATAGGAAGTCTTCAGTTTGGTCAATCTGTAAGAAAGTGGAAGTAGATTTTTAATGAATTTGAGATCCAAACCATTGAAATCAGTTTCAGTAATGATTATTTATAGATCATATCAATAATTTCAAGACAAATATAATTTATAACTATTACACTTTCATCTAATATTTTTAATGGTTTCTCAAATCAACTCATGGCGGCATGCTTATAATTGATAAGGTGGCAATCAGAAATGTACACATGATTTTGCATTGTCAAAATGAATAGGAGGGTTAAAGGGTCCAAGTAATAGATTATTAAGACCATAAAAGGCCTATTCCACACTTAAAAATAATTATTATCTAATTTAATATGAATTAACACTCAAATGAGTCATAGTCTCTCTTCTCTAGGTCAACATAAGAAGGTTGGTGAACACTATAGGTATGTCAGTTCTATAGGCCACCATTGGTACCAAAATTTAGTTGAAGAATGTAGAATTAAATTTTTTAATACTAAATACAATTCAAAATTCATTTTATAAAGACCATATAACATAGTGAGCACTTTTTTATCTCAAGGATAATCTACTTTGCACTCTAAGTGACTGTGTGGACTGAGTCAAACTATGTAGGTTTAGATAGAAAGAAGACTTGTTGTGAGATTGGATAAATGTCTATGGGATCCAAAAATATATTTATTTTAATAATAAAATGTTCATATTTATTTTATTTATAAATAAATTGAGCATAAAGGGTTCATTTTTATTACACTTAGCCAAAGAAAGATTTGAGCTCATACATGCCTGCCATTAATGGAATAAGAAAAGGGATACATTTTACATTGAAATATGGCATATGATGAAAAAATATGATGTGAAAATTCATTATATGGTTTTTAATGATGATAATAAGCCTTATATTCTAATAAAAAGGGAAATTCATCTCTCAAATGAGCACTCACAACCAAGGAACTCAAGGTTGTCATTTGCAAGCCTAACTATAGAAGAAGGATAGTTTGGGAAAAAGAGTCAATATTTAGGTGAATTGAAAGTGTATGAGGTGAAATTGGTTGATAAAATTATATTAGGAAATATAAATTTTGTGAATTATAATATATTTTTCATGAATAATGAAACTTCAAATTGCATTTCACACATAATCAAGAGCCTAAAGTTGAATATATACTGACCTGATTGCAAATGGAGAACATGTGTGTAGAGGAGTCATGTTATATAATGATAATATGTATAATAATAATAATTAAAATCATGATGACATGATAATATAATATAAAGGAACTATCAAAGACTCACTTCAAGAAAGAAACATCACCTTGCAGTCAAGGACACCAATTGTTACCTACAGGTAATCATGAGAAAATAGAGTTGACTAAGTGTGAGGTATACTAGATAGATAATAAGTGGTAAAAATAAGAAATGGGACCCTAATAATATGTTTTAACAACTCAAGATACCTCAAAAAACATCCATAGGCCTAATAGGGATCTATAAGTCTGATGAAGAGTCTTTAACTCTTTCTACACAAATGCAAGGACAATATACACTATGACTTTGAAATTAAAGCACAGAGAGTAAAAAAAGGTAATTAATATATTAAATTTATATTGGGAAGGTAAATATATGGATTTCACGGTTAAAAAGTCATATAAAATTATAAAATGGACCTATCACATAGTCAAATCACACATAACACCTATGAATAGGTAGGTAGAGTAAGGGAGATGTGTTGGACCCTACATAAAGGTGAAATGAAAGAATGAAATAAATTTATTTGAATTATTTTATAAATTATATCAATATAAATTAAGTTATTTTGTCCCTTGAAGCAAAGGAGAGCCTTGATAGGCTAGTTAGACCTATTAGACCTAAACAAGTAGTCATAGGTAAGGTCATGAGTAGATAAGGAGGGTACAAGGAACCATACATGGAAGTGAAGTGAAATAGAGGTAAATAGGTTTATTTAATTGTTTTATAAAGTATCATATTTCTTTCCATTATAATTATTTGGTCCTTGGCGGCAACAAGAACCTTGACAAGCTATTAGGCCTAATAGGCCTAAATAGGTAGTCACAAGCTTGTACATAGAAATTGGAGATAAATGCATGTTTGGGGAGTGTTTGAGGTTTATAAGAATCAAAGGAAGGTTATGTATGTTCCATAATAAAATTATAGGGGTTTTTAGCTTATAAAATATGGAAAAGATGCATTTATAGGCCATTAGGGTTACTTAGGTTATGAAGCCTACAAATCCTAAGAGAGAGTATAGGAACTCTATAGACACTTAAAGGAGCTAGAAAGGAATAACAACCATGTGAATTGGTCATTTGGGTTATCACATACATCTAATATGTGTTACAATAAATAACCAAACACATTTATCTCTCTTGTACCCTTTTTCTCCCCCTTGACCTCTCAGAATGTAAGGTTTTGAGCTTGAGAGGTACTTTCTTCATGTTGGTACATTAGGTAAAATATGCATGGGTTCCTAATATAATATGTTAAGTTTAGGGGGTTATATACTTGATTCTCTGGGCATTGGTTTTACATTTCAATCCCTCATAACTATGCATAATTATTAAGATATCATGCCACTCAAAACCTTCCTAAACCAGTCCTAATGACCCGATGGAGGAAAAATTAAGAAAAATGCACTCAAATACCATAAAATGGATTTGGATATATTTGATACACATTATTTAATTTTATGAGGTCCCACTCATGATAGTAGTTTGTATGGACAATTATACGAACCCACTAGAAACACTATTTTTATAAGTTTTAGTGATAATTTCAAGGTACTCAGCAATATGAAGACTTAAATATAATTAAATAATGTTTTTTATGTGTATTATACCCTATCATATTGTAATTAATTCTCAAATCCTCATAGAAATGGTCATACAGGTCTACATTTAAAATATAGTCTAGAAGGACTAGTGAGAGGTGACCTAGTCACCTAAATGAGAAAAAAATAGGTATGAACTATTTGGAAGGCACATGTCATAATATAATATTATTATTAAGACATGATATACACTCACTTATCCATCCTTTAATTTTATATGCACAATTCATTGTCATCCAAGTAGCTAGCATCGAGTAACTAGGCCTAGTTGCCTAGTAGGCCTATTTAGTCAACAAGAGAAGATGAGTATTGGCATAGAGGGATGATAAGGGAGTGATTATAGGGTCATAATATCCTTAATACTTCACCATTTATGAAATAAAACACAATTAATAGACATTATGGAGGATTAGGCAATTTCAGGCCTAGTCAACATGCACAAAGGGAAGGGTAAGCTATTTAATGCTTCATGAAGGCCCAATTGGACCACTTTTATACCTTTATAAATTTCAAAAGAATAATTAATTGAAAAATTCTTCATGATCATGTTGTTTATTGATTTAAATTTTGACAAAAATAGACATCCAATTCCCAAAAGGCTCATTGAATACCACTCACCACTAAGGCAATGCAATAAGGGAGTTATGGGGGATGGTTGTAACTACTCATTGAATGAATTATGGTAATTTAAAACCTCTCTATGAATTATCTATGTCATATTATCTTATCTCTCTTTCTCATGTTCTATAAATTAAGGCTCTAAGTCCATCATACTTATCCCTTTATTGGGTATGAAGAAATTCTACCCACAGTATACCTTGTAAACCTCTTGAATGAATATAAGGACCAGTTCAGATTCTCTTGCTATATTATTGTTTTATATTATTGTTTATTTTTAGAAGTGGTAAAGCCTTATTACCCTTTATAATTCCTTATTCTCACCTAGTTGTTAGGAGATTTTTCTATACAGGTCATATGGTGTGTCAAGTGTTGGTGATTCTGCTTAGAGTATAACATGATTAGTAGTGTCATAAATAAACCTCCCATTCATCATCCTAAATTTTAATAAAATTAAAATATCCTCCCCATGAATCATTTATTCTTATGAATCTCTAGGATAATTTGATCTAATCATTAGTCATTATCTTTTTCACTAATGTTGTTGAAGGATCAGTTAGAGTAGATACAACATGTTGATGCATCACCTCCTTTAGCTTTGTTTCATTTCATGTAATATTTCTACCCCATTTTCATCACCAAGTTATTATTTTTAGGAATTAATCTATAATTTATGAACTAGTGGAGCTAGCCCCAAAAATAGAGGTTTACCTCATCAAGTAGGCCACCCACACCTAGAGGTGATCCCATTATATCAGCTAGATGAGGTAGGTTTGAAACACCACTTCCCCAAGGGGTGAAATTCAAACTGATAACAACTAATAATGAAGATAAAAATATGGAAACACCAAATCAAATAATTTTACCACTAATAAAACATCTTATGATTCTATGTAGAATACCCATGAATTTAATTGAAATTGATGAAAATATATTGAAACTAATGCATAAAAAATGTTTGACCACCATATTTGAAAAAAATATGAAAGAATTTGGGATTGGAAATTTGAAAACATAAAATATAATCAAATATGTCAATTTTTTTTTACATTGATGTAAGTGATTAAGATGAGACCTAAAATGAACACCGTATGTCTAAGAAAATCAAATATTGATGGTCAAAACAATTTTTTTTAAACCTACATAATTCATACCATAAATAGGTGTGAAAGAAAACACCAAAGATGGTAATGTTTCCTGATGCATTATTACAACTTTTATGGTAATTTTTAAAACAAGTAAAAAATTCTTGACTATGCAGAAAAGAAGAGAATTGAACATAAAGAGAAAATAACACTAATGAAATAAAATGTCCAAGACATATAAGACTTGATGTTGCTTATAAAAATGACTTGTGGGAATTCTATGGTACACTACCATGGAAATAAAATTCTATAGCTAATGATATAAAATATTTTCTTTCATAATTTTGGAAAGATAACACAAGGGTATCACCCAATATAAGGGATATAGGGAAAATAAGAGTTGGTTCTTATAACCATGAACCACATCCGAAAAAAAAATTAGATATGAATCAAACACAATTGTAATCTAAATTTATACAAAAATATCAACAAATTTATATTAATCAAATATATTTTGAATTGGCCAAACCCTTATATTAGGAAATCAATCACAAATACACCACTTATTGTTATAATGAAGTTGTTGAATTTTTGATGCATTATGATGTTTTTCATCATGTTTATCATAATTTTAATACTAAATTTTTTTTTTTAGGAATGTAGAATGGAAAATACAAAAAAATAAGTAAGGGAATTTATTTGAACCATTTTTTATGAAAGATGAGATGGATATTTTCTTAGAAAAAAGCATGTTTGGATGGAACTTGCAACATTTATGGTGGATTGCCAACATTGAAAAATTATACTCATGAGGAGAGTACAAACAAAATTGGAAAATAATTATTATATTTTAGTAAATACAATTTGGTGCAATGTAAATTAATCTACAATGTGTGAGCTTTTTACAAAATAAATACCTGTTTATGAATTTATGGTCAAATTCATGGTGGAAATTGTATATGATTATGTAAGACACACACACTTAGCTTGATAGTTAGATGAAAATTTAAAGATGATAATGTATTAATTAACACTTGGTATTATTGTTTCACTAACTTAAATTTCATAGAGTTACATGTTAAAACCACAAATGGAAGTTCAGTCACAATACTAAAATCAAATATAGGTTTCCATTTTCATAAATATAACATTCATGCATGCACTTTATAGTATAGAGCGTGATAGAAATATTTTAATTGATTAACACTAATATTTTAGTGGTGATAAAGATTATGTGCAAGGTCTTTTTCATATTTTATATGGAAAGTTGAGTGAAATCAACACTACTTTCAATCAACATTATATTTTGTTACATAGCTACATGTCATAATTTAAAAATCCATGAATGTTATTATAGATGAGCAAGATGCATGTAACATAGGAATAAAACATATTTAAAGTTTCAATTAAGCATGCCATGTAAAATGGAAACATGATAGTTCAAGGTCATGTATGAAAATCATGCTTGAAATAGAGGATTTGAAGTTTAAATATGTCATTGATTTGACAAATGAAAAAAACATAGTTGAAATCCAAATCATAAAAGAAATAAAAGGCAATCATAAATTCAAAACTAAAAAACACAATAATAGATGTGATTATTCTTTGTCACGTCTCATATCATGGTAAAATCACAAACTCCATATTTTTCCTCATCATAGAGATTATATCCATTAGGATGTGATAGGCCAATAGATTGGGGTAGGAGGTATAATTATATAATATACCTATAGTACCATCCACTTTCTCATAAAATTACCTATTATCAATATAAATTTAATCTTTGAGGAGGTTGTTCAAGGATTCCTCATTTAGATGATAGCATAGCTACTGTTGACCAAAATTTGGTCCTTTACGAAAAAATTGGGCACCCCTATTTGCAAAAAATTGTCTAAGTCTATACCTTTGTCCAAGTCCAGTATGCAAGTTTCATTCGAAAGAAGTGTTATTATACAATACATAAAAAACTAAAGTGTTTTCCTTTTGAAATATTTGTTCTTTAGTCTTTTGGGTAAGTCCTTTGAAATTAATTCTTTTGAGTTTTTTTCTAAAGCCTTTGTTGAATTATTTCAAACTTTTTGTCTAAGATTTTTTCCTTAAGTGTATTTCTTTTAGAATTTTCATTCAGTGGAATTCCTTTGAGAAAATTGTTCGAAGGAATTGTTGAAATTTTTTTGTCTGAAACAACTTTCTCAAAGGGTATCTTTCTAACAGGAAATGGTCTATTTAAAATTTTACAAAGGAATTGCTTTAGACTTTTTGTCTGAAATAACTTTTTTAAAGGTACTTTTTAGAAAGTTTAAAGGGCATTTCAACTTTCCTAAAGGTTATTTTATTTAGAAAGTGGACACTTACAAATATTTTAAAGGGTCACTTGTAATTTTTCTGAAGGGGCACTTACATTTTCAAAGGATCATTTCATTTTTCTGAAGGACACTTTCATTTTTGTTGAAGGATACTTTGAAACTATTACAAATGGCATTTCAAATTTTTTGAAGGGTAGGTGACAACTTTTATAAAGGACTTTTTAAGGGTAAGTGGACACTTTCAACTTTCCTAAAGGGAATTTTAACTTCTTTGAAGGAACATTTTCAAAATTTTGAAAGATTATTTCATGGAAAGGTGGACCATTCCAAAAAATTTGAAGGGTATTTTCCTTTTGAAAGAGACATTTACAATTTTTTTGAAGGGTGGCCCATTTCAAAAAATTTAAAGGGTATCTTTTCCTTTCAAAATATAATTTCAAATAGCTGAAGGACACTTTAAACTCTTCTTAAAGGTCACTTACAAGAAGCTGAAGGGTATCTTTCCTTTCAAAAAGGGTCTTTTTCACTTTGTTGAAGGGTCATTTCAAAGAATCAAAAGGGGTCAAATAGAAAGTTCAAAGGAATTATTTTGAAGAAATTGTCTGAAGAATTCTTTTAGAAAAATTGAAAAGGTGCCAAAGTCTATTTCCTTCAGACATTTTATCTATGAAAACTATTTAAGGCATAAAGGACCAAGAGAAAATCCAAAATAAAAAAACAAAAGAGACAAAAACCTAAACAAATTCTTTTAGGAAAGTGTCAAGATAAGAATTCTGAAGAAATACCCAAAAAGTGATAGCCCATAGAATGTAAATTTTAGACTACAAAAACTAGCCATTAGATTTTAAAATAAAAATCTTGGTGGGAACTTAAAGGCAAAGATAAAAGGTAACAAGTGGAAATTGTAATTGAGGCATTTTGTTTTAGTTGTAACTTATTCAGCTATAAATGATTCAATTGTAATTAAGGCTTTGGTTTAGTTATAACTCATTATAATTGTAATTAAGGCTTTGGTTTAG
The DNA here is from genome assembly GCA_037957365.1 of Torreya grandis. Lineage (NCBI taxonomy): Eukaryota > Viridiplantae > Streptophyta > Pinopsida > Cupressales > Taxaceae > Torreya > Torreya grandis. The sequence goes on from JARHVA010005014.1 coordinate 520,913, forward strand.
TTATAACTCATTATAATTGATCTATTCAGTGACATGGCATAGCTTACATACTTCTCTGCCATGCAAATGTAACTGATTCTTTTAGGATGACACATGTCTTAGTGACCCTTGTACTTCCTTTGATTTCTCTACCTCTCAAGGCTATATATATGCATTCTCTTAGCTCATTTTGTATCCTCCACTAGTTATGGAAAAACTATAATTAGATTTGAACTTGCAAAACTCTTGAAGAAATAATGCAAGTTTTTACTACTCACAGTTTGTACTATTATGTATCGATTCAAATCATGTTGTTCTTTTTAGTGAGAGTTTATCTTTCCTAACTTGTTATCCTTGATTACCTACCAAATTTATAGAAAGATTATTGTTATAGGTCCTTGTTAGTATTCATTCTTAAGTGTATAGACATTTTAGAAGTGGTTTAAGACTATATTCCTTCTTATAATTGTTTGTTGCTCTCCTAGATGTCGAGTGCCTTCTTGAATCTAACATGTGAAACACTGATGTGACAATCCACAAAGAGTTATGGGTTTTGTGTGAAAGAAGATTTTTTAGTCTTTAAATAATGTATTTTTACTTAAATTGGGAGGAAATTATTCATTAGTGAATCGCCATTTTGTTTTCCTTACCCTTTTCATATACAGTTAATAGATTAGAAAGAGCTTTAAAAATCCATCAAGGGGAGCTATACCCTGATCTAGAGATTTTTCTCAATGAAATTATCACCCAAAACAAGAGAGATGATGCCATTTTATTGCTTGGATGATAAGAGTTGAATCATCTCCTCAAGGGTACAAATTTAAGCATCAATAGTTTTTGGCATGCCTGATGGGACCTATAAGTCCTACAAGATTGTTCAAGATTGGTGCTAGTCTTGGCATTGTTAAGAGAAGAAACATCTACATTCAATTTTTGGTTACTCCATTGAGGAATTAGGGTCTTTGGTTGATGACCAGTCTTATTTTATATGCCAAAGGTGACCAGTTGGTCTGTTGTTAAAGGTGTACCCTTTGAGTTTGTATAATCACCTCCATATTCCACCAAAAGGTTTAGGTTTGTCAATACTCATCCTTATAAAAGAGATTTTACATTTAAAGCTTCCAATTTTGTGTTAAATTCCATCCCTAACACCCGTAGTGGTCATTAGAAAATGGATAGAAGATAAACTTTTGTTCCTTTTACCAGGGCATCTCCCTTGCATCTTGCTCAATATGATCAAATTCTAAGAGTAGCCCTCAAAAGTGTCCCATATTTTAGTGGAGATGGTCCTATTATTTCCATCGAGCACATTAAGATTATAGATTTTTTTTTAATATCCACAAAATCACCCAATAAAATGTATTTATTAGTTTTTTGGCCTTGTCTTTTAAAGGAAAAGTTTTAGATTGGTATGGGACCCTACTTGTATATTCTATTAGCTTATGGGATGAATTGGGGACTCTATTGATTGATAGATTTGGGGAAAAGAGTGATTACCTATCTATAGATAATAAATTAACCAAAATAAATATGGAATTACATGAAATCATGCAGGATTTTAATACTAGATTCCAAAAAACTTGGGACAAAATCTCAATTCTTATGAGGCCACTCGTAAACTATGCATTTTTATACTACTTGAAAGCATTAAATAGTGACATTGCCATGATGATTCAATATATGGGTGGAAACATACTACCTTTCACTTATGAAATAACCATAATTTTTGAGAATTGTCTTATTCAAGCAAGAAAGATAGCTCATAGACCTCCAATGCCACTATTCCCTGATTTCTATTCTCTTAGTCAATGTGCATTTCCCATTTTAGCTCCTTTGCCTAGTTAGGAAAAATATACCATTGCCTCTACAAATGAAATCCATGAAGTTAAAATACTAATTCAAAGTGTTAAAAATGAGTTAGTTTCCCTCAAAATATAACAAGATCAAGGTTATATACCACTCAATCCTACAATTAGTTTGGACAAAAAAATAGACCCCCTTTTTAGGGTAGTAATTAGGGACAAGGTCAAATTACCCTTGTCAAGCCTTATCAAAGTTATAAGTCTAGTGTTTCTTCTTATTCCAAATCCCTTATCCCCAGTTAAAATAATTTGGTCCAATAATATCCTAATTATCGATCCTTTAAACATGGTCAAGAACATGTTGCTTATGCAAATGAAATGCACAATCAAGGTATGGTAATACAAGGCAAACAATATTTCCAAGCTTCAATTTTTGAAGGATAAATATAAGGTGGGGTGGAAAATGGACAACCTAAAACTGATTATAACCTCATAAATCATTTGGAGGGTGAGTTTTATGCCATTAATTTCTTATAAAATACAAGCAATCAAAATACTAGTGTTGCCTCTAATATTAGGTCCAAAAGGAGAGTTGTCAATGAAGCTCAAGGAGATAATCAAGGACCTATTGTGACTCCCACATCATATCCTATAGTTAGTGGGTATAAAATAGCTCTTAAACTAAAAAAAAATAGATACTTCCAAATTTTAGGACATCTACTACAACTCTACCTCCACAAGCTACATCACAAAGTGCAAATGTTCATAAAGAGAACCCCAAGGTTAGTAATTATTCCATCAATGTGGTAGACCAGATGAAGAAGATTAATATGTATATTTAATTATAGGATTATCTAACATTACCAGAGTAGATATAGACTTCAAAAGGAATTTCATGGATTGGGAAAATAGGTTGGCCCATCTAGAATGACAATGTTGTTCTAGTAAATGGAACTCAATCTATGGATGGGCAAGTGAAGAAAGATGATAAGACTCATCATTTTTACCTATCTCTAATTTTTTGTGATTTCTTAGTTCATAATTTCATTATTGATAGTGGAGTAATCACATCAGTTATGTCAGTGTAGCAGATAAGCTAGGCCTCAAGTATGAGCCAATGACTAAAGGAGTTTTACTATTGGATGGATCACCAGCCAGTAATTTATGGGTAGTGAAAGGTTTGAATTTGACCCTTCAGGATTTTATTACTTTTTTAATTCACCATGATGTTGTATTATCATATTTACCTCCCTATTTTTCTCTTTTCTTGTCAAGGGACTTTACATCCAAGATAGGTGGATATTTGGCAGCCAATTGGTCCTACATGGTATTTAGACAAAATATGGCACTAAGGTGAGGATTCAGTCAAAACATATTCATATATATCACTTATACCCATACTAACCTAAGGTAAAAAATGTTAAATATGATATAATTGATGAAGAGGATCTTCATATTGACCAATCTCCATCTTCTTCTATTGAAGGAGTTTCTAATTAATTCCTAGATGAGTGGGAAAATGACAACTAAGAGCATGATCCTTATAAGTTTATTGAATAATATAGTCTTGGAGTTTATTATACTCATGAGAAGGGATATTTCATGCCTAATTTGATGAAGCTAGGTCATGATGTGAATGTCTTGTGGCAACTTTTCTTTGATGTGTCTAGAAGCAAGATGGGGGCAGGTGGAGGAGATATGTTGGTTTCACCTTTAAAGGAAAAGTATTTTTCAGCCTTCAAATTTCAATTATCATGCACCTGTAATGTGGTAGAGTATGAGACCCTAATTCATAGCTATTAATTGTAAAATAAGAGAGGTGTCAAGGAATTGTAAGTGTTTGGTGATAGTGAGATTGTTGTGAATCAAGTTAGAGGGCAAAATTTGACCAAGAACTCCTTTCTCAAATCCTAAAAGCATAGAATTTGGGACATTATAGAATATTTCATTGATTTTAAAATAAAATATATTCTAAGGGAAGAAAATAATCATGTTGATAGGTTGGCATCTATTGGTGCTCAATTTTATGTTCCAAAGGGTATAAAGGAAGACAAAAACTAGTCCCATCTAAAGGTGATTGTGAGACCATCCATACCAGATAATGTCACCAATTGGTAGGTCTTTGATAATGACTAAAAAATAACACTTTTCATACAAGAAGAGGTTGATTTTTATTCTAAGAATATATCTAAATTGCAAAAATAATATGGAGGGTAGATTGTCTAACTAAAGTCTAACAAGCTCCCCAAAGGCCTAATGACTCTTGAAAGAATATTCAATGAAGATGACCAATTCAAGAAGGAGAAGGTAATCATGTCAACTAAGAAAGATAACTATGAATAAATAGAAATATTTAAGGATAAGCTACTTTTAGTTGGAAAGGTATGCACTAGTCAAGAAAATCAATATTTCATTAAACTATGCAAAGAGTTTAGTGATATTTTTGCATGGGAGTATAGTGATTTGAAGGGTTTTGACACAATATTGGCTCAACACATAATAAATATAGATGAAAATTCTAAACCCATAAATAAAATATGAAGGACAATAAATCCCAATATTGAGCCTCTCATGAGGAAAGAACTCATCAAACTAATTAAGTCCAAAATCATATTTCCCATCAAGCATTCTTCTTGGTTAGCCAACTTAGTCCCTCTTAGAAAGAAGAATGGAGAGATCAGATTGTGTGTGGAATTTAGGGACTTGAATAGAGTGTGTTTGAGAGACCGTTATCCCCTCCCTTCCATGAAGCAAATTTTTTAAGTGGTGGCAGTTAGTGAGATGTTTTCCCTCCTAGATGGTTATTCTGGGTACAATCAAATTTTGGTGAAAGAAAGTGACTGATATAAAACAAAATTCACCACTAAATTGGGCACATATGCCTATATGAATATTCCATTCATATTTTAAAATGTTAGAGCTAATTTTTAATGTGTAATGGATATGTCTTTTCAAGGATTAATCAATGGCATTGTATTGGTATATCTTGATGATGTGACAATTTTCTCTAAGGAAGCAAAAGATCATTTGAATCACCTAAGACAAATTTTTGAGAGGTGTAGAGAGTTTTGGATCTCTATGAACCTAAATAGTTGTGTTTTTATTTTTCATGAAGGCAAAATCTTACGCTACATTATTTTTAAGAAAGGTCTATCTATTGATATTGAAAGGGTAAGCACCATCTTGGCATTATCTTTGCCTAAACATAAGAATGGTCTAAAAAAATTATTTGGTAAGATAAATTTCATTAGGAGGTTTATTCTTGATTTTTATAACCTGGTCAAGCCCTTGACCTCCATGCTAAATAAGGATGAGATATTCACTTGGACAGGAAGGAGGAAATAAAGTTTTGAGCAGATCAAGCAAGCCATTACCTAAGCTCCTACTCTTGCAAGTCCAAACTTCTCCAAGGAATTCAATTTATATAATTTTGGGAATTAAGAGGTAATTTATAAGATGATTACTCAAGATAATGATGAAAATTTTGAATATCCTATTGCCTTCTTTAGTCAAGGTTTAGAAGGCCATGAGGTAAGATACACATATGTTGAGAAACAAGTACTTTTAGTTATAAGGAGTTTGAATAAGTTCAGGCATATGTTGTCAAACAATTTGATTCACATTTTTGTGCCTCATCCTAGTTTTAAATACTTTTTTTTGAGAAGATATTTTAATGAGAAAATGACAGGTTGAATCATGAAAGTGATGGAGTATGATGTGGAGATCAAAACAACCAAGCTAGTGAAGGGGAAATCACTATGTGAGCATCTTAATTCAGACTTAAAAGAGAAAAGATAGGTTATTTTGGCATTCCATGATGACCATATAGCATATATAACTTCATCAATGAGGATTTAGATGAAATACATGATTCATTTCATTCAAACTGGTGAGTGTCCATCAGGCCTTGACAGGGCCAAGAGAAGGTATTTTTGGCTGCAGTCCATTCTTTATATACTTATTGATGGAGTTATATTTATAAATGAATTTTAAAGTGTCTTTTTTAGATGTATTAATTTGGATTATATTGAAAAAGTGTTGCATGAGTTTCATGATGGACTAGTTGGTGGTCACTTGCTCTAAGAACCACAACTTCTAAGATTATGAGAGCTAGTTACTTTTGGCCTAGCTTGTTTAAGGACACTCATGATTGGGTAAGTAAATTCCAAAATTTTTATATTTTTGATGGTAAACAAAATATATATACCTTGACTCTTCACCCAATCTAGGTTGAACAACCCTTTATGCAATAGGGTTTGGATTTCATAGGTCTAATCAATCCTCCTTGTGCTAGTCACAAATGGGTGTTAACACCCATTGATTATTTTACAAGATGGATGGAGGATATAAATATTAAGGAATAAAAATGAAAACTTAGTCCCAAACTTCTATGAATTTATAGTAACCAAGTTTGGAGCTCATTTAACAATCATTTTAGATAATGCATTAGCCTTCTTAGGAACAAGGACAAGTGAATGGGCTTTGAAGCATGACATTTATCTTAGCACCTCCTTCAACTACCATCCCCAAGGGAATGGAATAGATGAGTCCACAAACAAGAACTTAATTAGGATCATAAATAGGACTATGGAGGAGAATCAAAGGACTTGGCATACCAGGTTGAAGATAACCCTTTGGGCTGATAGGATCACCCCAAAGAGAGCAATTAAGAACTCACCATACACACTTGTGTATGAAAGGGAGGTTAAGCTTCCCATCCCACTTGAATTACCAGCTTTAGACCTTACCTATCAACTAAAATTAATGGATAATGAGAGCATGGGAGTCAGATTATGTGAGTTAATGGAGCTTGAGGAGACAAGAGATCAAGCTATGCAAACCATGACAACTCACCAAGAGCAAACAAAGATGTATTTTGAAAAGAAGTCCATGTTAAGGACTTTTAGAGGAGACATTTTCCTAAAATGGGATGAAGATAGGTCAAAACCTAGAAAGCACATAAAGTTTGATGCTTTGTGGAGTGGCCCATATGTGATCATACAGTGTAAACAACATAATGCTTTCTAACTCTCAAAGTTGGGTGGAGAGGAGTTGCATATCCCAGTCAATGGGATATATCTTAAGAATTATTATTGAAGTTCACTTTCCTTTTTTAAATAGTTTCCTATTTTCCTTGTGTTCCCTAAGTATTGATGCACATGTGTGAGTTTGTCTTTGTCTTGTTTTGTTTTTTGTGTGGTCTTCATGTTATTGTGTGGTGTGTTGCCTTGTGTTTTCATTTCAGCATAATCCTTATTAGTCATCTTAAAGAGTCCATTCACTCCATTGGGCCTAAATTGGATAAGGTTACTAGTATGGTTAGTATAATAGGCATACTACCCTTTTGAGTCACCATTTCTTGGACCAATTTTTTTTTCTTAAGGCCAAAATTGGGCCTCCCTATTTACAAAAAATTGTCTAAGTCTATACCTTTGTCCAAGTCCAGTATGCAAGTTTCATTTAAAAGAAGTGTTATTATTAATACATAGAAAACCTAAGTGTTTTCCTTTTTAAATCTTTGTTCTTTAGTCTTTTAGCTAAATCCTTTGCAATGAATTATTTTGGGTTTTTTCTCTAAGCCTTTACTGAATTCTTTCAGACTTTTTGTCTGAGGCTTTTTTCCTTAAGTGTATTTATTTTATACTCTTCATTTGATGGAATTATTGTAGGAAAATTGTTCAAAGGAATTATTTCAGATGTTTTGTCTAAAAAGACTTTCCTAGATGGTATCTTTATCATAAGAAATCGTCCATTTAAACTCTTTTGAAGGAATTATTTCAACCTTTTTGTCTAAGACAAATTTTTTGAAAGGTACTTTTCAAAAAGTCCAAAGGGATTTTAAAGATTCTCGAAGGGTATTTTATTTGGAAAGAGGACACAAATGTTTTGAATGGTTACTCATAGTTTTTATTAAGGGTTACTTGCATTTTCAAAGGATCATTTCATTTTTCTAAAGGACACTTTCATTTTTACCGAAGGATACTTTGCAACTCTTCTAAAGTGAATTTCAACTTTTCTAAAGGACTTTTTTAGGCTAAGTAGACACTTTTAACTTTACCAAAGGGCATTTAAACTTCTTTGAAGGGACTTTTTCAAAATTTTGAAAGATTGTTTCATGTAAAGGTGGACCATTTTAGAAAATTCAAAGAGTATTTTCATTTTGGAAGAGACACTTACAATTTTTCTGAAGGTTGGACCATTTTATAAAATTCAAAGTGTATATTTTCCTTTCAGAAGATCATTTCAAAAAACTAAAGGACACTTTCAAATCTTATAAAAGGTCACTTTAAAGAAGTCGAAGGGTATGTTTTATTTCAAAAAGGGTCTTTTTCACTTTGTCGAAGGGTCATTTCAAAGAATCAAAAAGGGCCAAATAGAAATTCCAAAAAAATTCTTTCAAAGAAATTGTCTGAAGAATTCTTTCGAAAAACTTGAAAAGGTGCCAAAATCCATTTCCTTCAAACATTTTGTCGATAAAAATTGTTTAAGGCATAACAGACCAAGTGAAAAGCTGAAGGAAAAGAACAAAAGAGACAAAAGACCTAAAAATAATCTTTTAAGAAAGTACTAAAATAAGAAGTCTGAAGAGATAAAAGTCTTAAGAATTACCTAAAAGGTGAAAACCTACAGAACATAAATTTTAAACTATAGAAACTAGTTATTGAAGTTTAAAATAAAAGTCTAGGTGGGAACCTGAAGGCAAAGATAAAAGGTATCAAGTGGCAATTGTAATTGAGGTATTTTATTTTAGTTGTAACTTATTCAACTGTAGTTGATTCAATTATAACTGAGTCTTTAGATTAGTTGTAACTCATTGTAATTGATCTATTTGATGACATGGCATAACTCACACACTTCTCTTCTATGCAAATGTAACTTATTCTTTTAGGATGACACATGTCTCAGTAACCCTTGGACTTCTTTTTATTGCTCTACCCCTCAAGGCTATATATATGCATTCTCTTGGCTCATTTTGTAGCCTCGAGTGGTTATGGTGAAACTTTTTCTAGATTTGTACTTATAGAACGCTTTAAGAAATAATATAAGTTTTTTCCACTCACATGTTGTACTATTGTGTATCAGTTTAAATTGTGTTATTCTATTTAGTGAGAGTTTATCTTTCCTAACTTTTTATCTTCAATTACCTACCAAATATATAGAAAGAGTATTGTTATAGGTCCTTGTTAGTATTCCTTCTTAAGTGTATATACATTTTTGAAGTGGTCTAAGACTATATTCCCTGTTGGAATTATTTGTTACTCTCCTGGATGTCGAGTGCCTTCTTGAATCTAACATGTGAAACACTG
>JARHVA010005014.1:535000-722500 GCA_037957365.1 Torreya grandis
AAACCTGTATTGAAAGTTATGGCACACATTACAGAACTAAGTCAGCTTGGTCAACCTAGTTTGAGGCTTAACATTAACTTTTTTATAAATGGGGTCATGTGTACTAAACATATAATCTAAATATACATAAGGGTTATTAATTATTCATTTCTATAAATATGACCTTCATTTCAATCCTATAGAGATGAATATTTATTTTTATATTATTACAGTTCATATTTTTGCTACTTCTACATTTGAAGGAGTCATTGTAGGTTTACTATGGATAGAAGATATATTATATTATGGGAAGTATTGGATGAAAGTAGGATTATTTTTGGCCTAGATCTTATTTATATAGTGTGATTTTTAAAAATACACAACACTATTTTGCAAAGTACCATTAGCCAAGGGGGAGATTGAGACTTAATAAGTTCACTCAAAGGTAAGTATCTCTATTTTTTGTTATTTAATTTTATAAATAGATATTTCACAAATTAATAGGTTTCAATGTATAACTCCTTGTTTATATTACCTCTACACTTAAATTTAGTGTAACTATATGGTTTTCTAGGTTTTCTTCTTCTACTTTAGGTGACCTAGGTGCCCATTTGCCTACTATGGTCCCTTATTTGTTTTATTTGATTTAAACCATTTCCCCTTTTTGTTATAATATTTGATAACAATATATTATATTTCATTTAATGAAATTAAAATTCCTATCTAGGGTTATTTAATTATGTTATTTTCCTAAAGGTTATAGAACCTTATCCTTTAGTGTTGTGTGATAAGTGTTATCTTAGTTAGGATTAATGGATCCAATTTGGTGATGTTCCCAATATTTAAAGTATAAAAATAGATGTATTTCATTATATTATTTGATTTTGGATTTAATAAGTATCATAAATTTTATAGATATCTTAATTTATTACATATATTATGGTGAACCCAACATGAATATAACCCTTGGTTTTCAAAATAAATTATTTATAGTCAATTAGGTCATGCTAGTCAACCCTTTTTTAATTTTTATTTATCGATTATGGATCTACAGCCAAACAGGTCATTTTGATGGACCCAATGTTTTTTTTTATCTATTCACATGTTTTCATCCATAATCAACTAAATCATGTTAGTCAACCCATTTCATTTTCTATAGATTTCAATTTTTAGTCTTAGTAAACTAGGTCATGTTGGTCAACCTAATTCATTTATTAAAAATTTTACTTTTTAGTCTCAATAAATTAGGTTGATTTGGTGACCTAGTTCATTGTATTTAATTTCCAATTTTTAGCCTCAGATAACTAAATTGACTTGGTCGGCCCTTTTGTATTATTCAAGTTCATTATAACCAACTTAATACTTGAAATTTATCAATTATTTAAGTTTTATAATTATATTTTTTAATAAAATTAATTGATACTTCACATTTCCATTCTATCCTTTCTAGCTTTTTAGTTCTGTTAAAACTATATTACATAGTTAGCTAGTCAACATGGCAAACTTTCTTCTATGTCTACTTGTCTTGGCAACAAACTAACTTGATCTAGATGACCTAGTTTATTTTTTCCTATATTTACAGTAGATTATGTTGACCAATGTTGACCTTGTTTTTCTTTATTTACTCAATAATATTGGCCTATTTGACCTTGTTCTCTATGTTTCACTATCCATATAATCAAGCAATTCACTTTATTTTCCTAGTAATTAGTCTCACTTTTACTTTGAAAATACTTGGACTCTTGTTTATTTCATTTAATAAATTAAAAATTGGTTTTCACCACCTAATTTTTTATTTTATTTTCACTTTGTCTTGATTTCCACATATATTGGGCATTGTTAGTTTTAAAACTACTTAATTAATATCATGAATGGCTACACAATACTCTATTTACAATCTTTGGCTATCATTTATTGATATCATGGAAAGAAGGGATTATCAAAGTACTCATAGATATAGTATATATTTAAAAATGGTTTTTAGTTTCCTTGTACCTCATGATATTTAAGAAATGCTTAGGATTTCCATTTTTATGGAATCATAGGAATCCATCCATCTATTTGGTTTTGTGGTGTATCAATTTACAGTTAGTGTATAGATGTTACTTCCAGACTACCCTTGAAATTTGGTTTAGTGGGCTATTCATAAAGTCTAATCCTCTAGAGTTATTACTTTGAGACATTGGGTGATAACTATCTAATAAGGAAACAATTATCTTTTGTAGCCTACAAATCAATCAAATCCTTTTTTTATATCTTCCAAATCTTATTTTTAGATAACTAGTTAAAAACTTATTTAGTTGTACACTTTCATTTATTCTTTTTACTTGTTTCTATCTTTGGTATTATAGACTATGTTTCTAGTGTTGATAGAAATTTATGCTATGTGATTCAACTAGATCAACCAACATTGACCAATGTTGGTTGTGTTTAAATAGACCAAGTTGACCAGGATTGACTTAGTCTTTTATATTCTATTTATTTTCCTCTATGTTTAGACTACATCATCTAGTTTATAGTCAAAAGTATTCTAGATCCAATTAAGTCAACTAGGTCAATCCTATAGATTTATAGACTACTATTATTACCTATCTATCCAACCAAGTTGACTAAGTTAACCTAGTGTATTTCCAATTTATTATATTCTAAACTATGTTGACCCTAATCAACCTAGTTTAGTAGGTGGTTGACATAGTTTAGTAGGTGTTTGACCTATTTTGTAGGTGGCTGGATTAGTTTAGTGTGTGGTTGAGATAGTTTTATATCATAATGATGTCATATTTTCATCTTCCACTCTCTCAAGAACACTACATAATCAAGGATTTACGTCATAAGATCACTTATATTATCACTTTAGATGAAACTATTTAATTCTTATCTTCATGTCTTCCTCATCTAAAGCTAATTACTATATCATACAACTTGAATTTTTCATACTCAAGGAAAACACAATGCTATATGGTTGAGGTTAATCACCCTAGTCCTCCTCTTCCACCCAATAATCCTACTCCTCCCATTGACACTACTCAACTAGTTGATCAAATAATTCAAAAAATTACTAATATATGAATCACTCATAATAATTAAATGATAAAAATTCAATCTCATATATTAAAAATGGTTAGTTTTTAGTAGTGGTTCCTGAAGCATTAGAACATGTTAAGGAACAGGATAGATAAGATATATTGTAGTGTGCAAAATAGTGTATCATATTCATACAAGAGGCTAGATAACATAAACATATAAAGTGTGAATTATCATTCATTAAGTAAGAGGTAAGAACAACTAGTGATTCATTAACATAAATAGAGTATTTAGATTAATTAGATAGAAAGTAATAAAACATTATACATGAGAATGCACACAAGGAACAAAGTAATAAATCACATAAGTAACCATAACCAAATAAGTCTTTATTGATCCCTTTATAAGTGAAACTTTATTCTTATTATAATATAAAGTATATATATAGATGTTTTTAATCAATTACTGTTCATATTCTTCTCATACTTGGTGCCAAAAGTGGAGTCTATTCATATTCTAACCTATTAAAAATCATGGAGATAGGACAAAATAGACTTGTACATGATACAATGAGTACATAACATAAAAATATTAGACAAATATCCTACACATCTTTAAAATCCAAATTATTATCCCAACTCTTTCCCAAACTTAAAATGTTATCTTGTCCAAGACAATGTTGTAGGATCTTCTAAAATTGCACAAGTGAGTAGAGGCTAAAGAAATGGTTAAACTAGTAAGATTCATAATAATCACTCAAGGCACAATTTCCAATGTTTACCTCTTACACACTACTTAATCACCCTTTTGGGTTTTTAACTAAGTATCATGCCAACCTACCACCCTTTATGGGTTTTCAATAGGCTGGTGTAACCAAGTGGCTGCCCTTTATAGGTTTTCAACCAACTTGGCCCTACTTGACTTAATAAATCATACTTAATACAAAATTTTTACTTTGCATAGTAATTAACTTGATGTAGGTGGCATATATGTAAATTATGACTAACCAAAAGATTCTTTAAACTTGGACTATGTAGCCATGTGCCAAGAGATGATCTGCTAGAGCTCTAAAGGTGGTTTGTATGTAGATGTGTTGACAATATAGGAAACTTCCCTAGAAAAGGGAGTCAAATTAGTCTTATAGGAATGCCAATCCAATATTAATTCTTGGATCATCCATAGTAGGGTACACATTGGAACATGGTAACCAATGATCTACTTGAGATCTATGTTATCATGGTTACCTTGGTGTTGGTTACCCTTGTCTTAATCTCACCACTCATCTACTCCATCTTATTTGCATGATATTTAGCTTGGAGGTTGGTGAAGTAAATACACAAAATATAACTCTATCAGTTAAGGAGGTTGTCATGCACATTATCCATGGCATTGAATGACTCTTAGATTACTATGACCTTCTCTTCCCCAATGGCACTGTGGTTGACCATGGTTGCTTTGGCGGTGGTAGACATTATAAATTCTATGATAAAACTAGATAGATAATTATCTAGTTGCTATTTCCAGTCTAACAAGATTCATATAACCTATTGTACTTGTAGTTTATTAGTGTCTAACATACCATTATACTTCAACAAAGTGATGAAGGTTGTAACCTTAATTTTAACATCTTGTCCCAATGTGATGACTACATAGAGCTTATAGGCTATGCACTAATCCTTAGTTAACTCAGTGACCAGAGTTTTAAGTTTTTGATGGTTGGATATGACTTGGTCCTTAATTAATCAAGTGAACAACTCAAGATAAGAATCTTAGATAAGCTTGGTAGCTTCATGGAGGTGAGCCTTCAAATTGACATTCTCAACCTTGGATTGATCTATTTCCTACTCTAGAGAGGTGGCCTTCTATGTAATAGAATAATAAAATGCTTCTATACCTCTAGCTATTTTTTCAATGGTAGTCTAAAGACATCCAATGATGCTTCCTATTGGATAGGGAGTATTACCAATGTGCTTAAAATCATTCAAGGATCAGGTCATGGCATGGTCACAAGTGGGAGAGAGAAGGTGGTACATTAAGCACCCATAGTTGTGATGTCCTAGAGACAAACTCCTCATAAGGGCACTTTTGGGAGTTGTGGATCTATTTGAGTTACAAACTTCATCTTATTTTTACTCGAGTACTTATTTTTACTATGTCATGGTCTCTACTACAAGCTTGAGCTGTTATGAAACATATTTAACCTATTTTCATTTGACCTCCTCCTATAATTTCTTATTTAGTTCTTCTTGTGTAGCTTTCTATTTCACTTTTTTTTCCTCTGCCTAAAGCTTATGTGCACATTATTCTTCTTTCTTTATTCTGCTTGAGCATTAGCCTTGGATTCTTCATTCGTATCCTATGCTTGTACTTTTACTTATGCCTTAGCTTCACTTTTTTGTTGTGCCTATGATTGGGCCTACTATTTATACATGGCTTCATCTTCTTCTTCTTTTTTATTCTCTGTATCTTCCTCAAATTATTACTATACATGCTTAACATCTTCCCTATCTTACTTTGCTTGCACTATTGTATCCTATTTTTGTTTTTATTCTTTTTCCTTAGCCTTTTTAATGAGCTCAAATTCTTTTTTCTTTTAATATTTCACCTCCTATGCTTTCTTGGTTTCATTGATAGCTTCTTTTACCTTCTTAGCCACCTTAAGATCATTTTGTCGATCAGCCTCTACATCTTGGGCCTTTTCTATAGCCTTGGATTCTTTAGCTTACCAACTTGATTGTTGAGCTTGATGTTATTGAGCTTTCTCCTTGTGGAATTTTTTCCCTCCCTTCTAACTCACCATTATGCTATACAAGATCTTCTCTTGAAAACTATTATTCCTGTAATGTAGGTTGGTTGGGTGTGAGCTCTTTGACCTCCTGGGCTTATGGTGAATGTGTTGAATCACTTGGATAGAATACGGAGTTATAAACATATGCTTTATTATGTCCTAGGATGACCAACCTATGTTTGGGTGGTGGTGAAGTGGAAGATGGAGTAGGACATGATTCTTGTATAATGACTAGTTTACTAAATGTGCATTATTCAAGGGTAGGAGAGACCCTATATTTTCACCTAGTTTGTGGTCTATGCATGTGGGACTTTGGCAAGCTTTATGGTAGTGGTATAAATACATCTTCAATTGTGACGGTGGTAGAAGGTTGTTAGTAGAAGAAGTAAACCCTAAACTATAGTTGTTAATCTTCTTCCCACATAGTTTTGATGATGATGGATGTAGGGTATGATGGTAGGTCCACCCATAGATTCAAATTAAATTTCCTACACACTTATACCATGCACATTGAGTTTTATAAGAATATTTCCTTCTCCTCTTTCCCATCATATAAGTCTCTGACCATATCAACAACCATTATTACCTCATAGACTTATTTCTCATCTATTCCCATCTAAGGGTAGTCACATAAAATTGAAATATAGGTTGAAAGGGTGACCTTAAAAACTCATGGATATGTATAAATATGCCTTTAAAAAATAAGGTGATAGAAATGTGTTAACACAAGTATTGAATTACATCTGACATCACCTAAGGATGTGTGGTGATCAACTCAAGGTACTCTTCCCACCATGCCTTGAATTTTCCCTCATAAGCTAGGGATCTATGCTAAGGTGTGCATATGAGGTTTGGGAATTGTTGTGCAAGGAAAAATTTGGTGTTAGGGTGTACTTCTTCCTTAGGGGACTTTTATTATGTACATCATAGAGTAAAAATGAGGTAGTGGTTTTGGAATGTCTTATTGGGAGATGTGTGAATCATGTTAATTTCATGAATAAATCTTGAATGAAATATTTTGGCTAATTAAATTACACATTTCAATGGATCATGTGGTGGTAAATGGTCATGACCCATTTTGGAATTTTTTTGGTATACTTGGTGGTCTACCAAAACCTTCATGTTATGCTTTCTACTTGGATGCACATTGGTTCATCATGAATTTCCTCAATTGGGATCCCTCTAGATCACTGAACATACAAATATCTAACCTCCTAGAGAATATGAGGCATTCTCATTTTGTATGGAGAAAGAGATACCCCTCATGAATACATGCCCAAATCTTGGGTTATTAATTATATGTTGATGATGATCATGGTGTCTATGTTGGAGGTACAATAACTAAGAGGGGGAGGTGAATCAATGATGTAACTAATTAGCTTTAACATTTAATTCTATTCACCATTCAAACATTCATCAACTTGATCTAGAAGTAACATCATGAAAGAACATCCATAAAAAGCATGAAACAAGAGAAAACATTACATGAACATAATATTTATGTGAGAAACCCTCATGGGGGATAAAACCCATTGATACATAGAATGGATCTACTTGTCCTATAACCATGAATCAAGATTTTGTTGAGCACCAACACATCAAGGAACACAAACCCCATTATTGATCAAGTTACTAATCAATAAACACTCAGGAACACTCCACCCTACTCTTTTTTTCTTCACACAATTGATGATAGACTTCTTTTTCTTGGTCACACTAAAATATGCCTCTAAACTGATATCTTTATCCTTTACTTCACTAGGTCTCTTCCTAGACAAAATAGAACACTCATACTTTATCTTATCAAACTAAGGTATTTTATATTATTCATAATATTATAATCACCTACAGGGTCTCCTTCCTCTCTGTAATATGTTCTCTCATTCGCTTATAGATTACACACACAAATCTAGCTCTTTGCATACCTAAATCTCTTCAAGACTGAATTGATCTCAACACACCTATAAAAATAGTCATGAATTATTTATGAATATTTTATTTTATTTAAATTATGAATTATAATCCTCTCAACCCTTCTATTATTCTCTATTCCTTTAGCTTGGTATTCACTACAATACACTCTTCTAAAACACAAGCTCTACTAGGTCTTCTTCTATGCATGAAACCTACTCAAACACTATTTGGTTGGATATGACCATTTTCATTATTTTATTAACCTTAAATAAACCATTACCACACGTTTCAACCATGTAACATACCACTTATTTGGTCTTCCATGCTTCATTATCCCAAAAACACAAATAGGCCTAATGAAGACCTAATACAATTAGGTCTACCCATGCACATGTTACCACTTAGACATAAGTGAGTACCATGAGACTTATATAATTATTTAAAAACTTAATATACATTATAATATATTATAAAAACCATCACCTAGTATCCATATCTCCTGTAGGGTCTACTCACCCCTTGGACCTCTTTAATTTCATTATTCATAGTTAGGTCTTCATATACAAGAAAACATAGTTTTGAAAAACTAAGGAATAAAATAAATATTTCACATGAAATGACTAAAAATAATATTAATAGGATATTATTGACCTTAAAAAACTTTCCAATTCCATTAGTCACTATCATTCAGGTCAATAAAACTCAAGATAACTCTTGTAACTTCGTCACATAGAACTGTCAGTGCATATAAAAAATTGATCAAGGATATTGAACACATAATCATAATTTTGTAACCTAAAAATTATATAAAATAAAATGTATGTAAATTTTATAAAATCATAGAGATCATACATAGAAAATGAGTCTTTAGCTCAAATTCTGCAACCACTAACCCTTCTTTTCAAAAAGCTCACTCAAAGGTGCCTACCACTACAAGCATCTTGTCATGAAATCATAACAATATAACACCTAAAAAAATACTAAAAATTCATTATAATTAATTTAATTTTTTTTTCATCCTTATATAAACATCTAATGGTTATATTATGAGCTCAAGATTCAATATTGGTCTTGTAGACCAATCTCACTACTTTGGGTTTCACTGTCTTCATTACTTAGATAAGCTATATTGAAGGCACCTTCTAGATTATGTATGGTAATAATAAAAACTAACCATAAAATGGAATAGGATAAATAGGTCTTGAAAAATTATCTAATCAATTATACTCATCTCTATTCATCTACACATCATCTCTAATCACCCTTTCACTCTACCTAGTTATTTATCACTATTTTCACTATCTACAGACTAGTGATAAGAAATTTTTATTGGCTTAGATAATTTACATATATTTCCAATATTTCTTAAATAAAATCATTTAATTTTATAAAAATTATATATCTTTATCTTCCATAAGTTTAACAACTAGATCTAGTACACCATCTGATTGTTATACCTTCTTTTCTAGAAACAAACACTTTTATATAACGTCTACTTACTGTCAAGACAAACCATTGCCACTTCTAGGTACCTAAAATATTTATCTAAATCTTTAAATAATAATTAGGTTACCTAACCAATTATGAATACAAACCATCAATTCTTATCCATCGGGTCATTATGGGGGTTTAGTGAGGGCTCAAACCACCTATGTGTTAATGATTATTCATAAAGGTTAATCCCTTAAATGCAAAACCAATTCCAATAAATTTAAATTATAAACACTCCCCATATTCCAATAACATCTTATTACATCATTTAGAGGATGCACTATCAACAAGATCAAAAAAATCTCTCTCAGGTTCATATCTCTTCATTCTATGAGGTTGAGAAGCCTAAAAAAACATTTCATGCACTTTTATTCCACATATTGACATAAAACTTCATTCACACCTTTAAAAAATCATTGATAACCTTCCCAAATCATCACTTGATCCTTATTACTTTTAAACTTGCACATGGTATCACATTAGGCCTTGCCTTTCTTACCTTGCATATACTTAAGACCACAAAACCATTATTGACATACTTTTGACTTCATTCCTTAACCTATAACTATATATAAATACTAGATAAAAAAAATTATACCATGAATAAGACTCATATTATTTCACAAGTCACCAATCTTGCTCAAGCTACTTGATTAGGCCACCTAGGGTCATAAGGCTAAGCCTAGATGCGAACCCTCAGTGAATCTTGCTGTAGACACCGAAATCGTGTCGACTCCCCTGGTCATTCCCCGTCTTATTCTTCTTCGCCTATTGAACCCTTGCCGATCACTTGTTTCACCAACCTTGACCCTGGCAGCATGTAAAAATGAGCACAGAGCTAAAACTAGACTCTATCCCCATTATGCATCTGCCGACATCGGTCTTTACCTGACCGATGTCACCGACGTCGGTCACCTATCGGCCCACGTCGGCACTCCTGCCGACGTCGGTCACCTTCCCCTTGTCCGTTATCAGTTACCATTCGGTTTCCCGAAACGGTTGACGAACCGTCTCTGGAACCGTCCCCGTCCCCCGCCTTCATCAACCTCTGCCAGCCATTCGAGCCAGGACCCCGAACGCTATTCGAAACGCTAAGCAATCAACCTGCGAATTCCTCCACCAACCTGTGAACCCCGAGCAATCATCAACACTACGACATCAACACTCTCTGCATTCAATCTGACTCCAACTACGGCTTTCATCACGTCTTCTGCCAGGTAAGTATTATTCTATTTATTTCATTTCTTTCTCAGTTATTATTTATCAGTTCTGTTATCCCTGCCTCTGTCCCGACTCCCCCAGACTCTGTTCAGACCTCGTCCCGACCCTGTCCCGAACCTGTCCTGACTCTGTCCAAAACCCCCCAGACTCTCTCAGACCCTGTCCCGACTCTATCCAAAACCCTACCCCGACCTTATTAGACCCTGTCCCGACTCTGTTCAGACCTGTCCCGACTCTCCCAGACCCTGTCCTGAACCTGTCCAGACTTTCCCAGAACCTGCCCCTACCGACGCCGGTCACTACCCCGACCGACGACGGCACCTTAACCGACGTCGGCACCTTCCCTAACCGATGCCGGCACCACAGAGACCGACGTCGGCGACTGTGCAGAACAGTGCCGCATATCAGGTACACTCTTTATTTTTCTGTCATTTATTTCTGTCATTATCATCTACTTTCGTCCAATATTCTACTTTTTTATCAGTGGGTTGATATCCTTCTAGGGAGTCTTCATACTTCCGGGATCGGGCGTTCGCCTGACAGCCCACCATATCTTTGACTAACATTTTTCCGTGTTTAGCCTTTTCTTCGTAGGTGTCATTCCTCCACAGCAAAAGAGGAGAATCTTTCAACGTCTGATTTCGGTGTGCATGACTTTATCAGGTACTTCTAGCCTTGACCATCTTCTTTTAGTTTCTTATTTCTTCTTTGAATGTAGAAAGCAATTTTGCATTAGAAACATTCTGGCACGCCCAGTGGGACCCTAGGTCCTCCTTGGGTTCTTTCTTTCTTTCGTTCATTTAGATGCATTAGGTTTCTTCCTTTTCGCCTCCTTTCGTCTCTTCTTAAAACGACATCATAAGCAGAACTAAAATGAACATTTCTTTCTTTCTTGTATTTCTAGACTAGCTAAGACTCATACTCTTCGACTCTTTCTCTATTCGTCTTCATACGAACAAACATTTCGACTTGGACATTAAAACACTTTGCATTCATCTCTGTTTGCCTGCATCTTTTAGACCACACATAGTAATTCAACCGCATATTGAATTAATCTAGATCACTTGATGTTACACGACCAAACCACCTGCACAAAACAAACATAAAACTTACCTGAGACAAGGCCCGACTGGGATTTCATCCCCCAACGGATACCTTACCCGTCCCGGTGACCCTACTTGGATTTCATCACCAAGGGGGAAACCCACTCCGTTCTCTGGCAGAGGATAAACTCTAGTGGAAGTATATTTTGGCTAAGCGAAACCAGCTAACCACTGGAATCGTGAAGTGAGGGGAGCTTGCTCCTTAGCACCAGGCCTGTACGGAAGCTAACACAGATTTTTTGAGCACCATAACAAAACCCGAAACCATCCATAGACTACTTCTTCTAGGACCCGACTCACAAAGCCAATCTTCTTCTACACACACATTCTAAGGCATAAGCCACTATAATCCTAATAATTTACTTCTAGGATTTTAGGATCTGCTTGTGTCTTCATCTTTTTGGTTCTTATCTGCTTGTTTGAGCTTGTGAGGACATTCTCCCTTGCCTTGAATGGTTCTGACTCGAAGCCAAGCCAAGGCTCTAGTTGATCACGTGAGGCATCATCCTCTTCCATCTACCCCGCCTACAACCAACCCTACAATGGAGTTTAACTCAGAAACTGAAAGAACTCCTACCAGACCATCTCCGCCCCAAACACCTATTATTCCAGAAGGGGACCAAGACTTCACATGATTCTTGGACCTCAATACCAAAGCCCTGCAACACTATCTCGCGAATAGCCAAATGCGAGACCCCTTTGGCAATCCAATTTATGGAATGCCAACTTCTCTCCTCGCGATGGTGGTCATATCAACAACGTCCGTAGTCCAACCCTTAGACACCCAGGCTGTTGCCTCAACCAATGACCAACCTTTCACCAACCATCCAAGTGTGGCCTCTCCTTCTGTCATTGGGCCCACTTTCACCGGGGTTTTGGCCCCCAATCAATCTCAGTC
This sequence comes from Torreya grandis, assembly GCA_037957365.1. Classification (NCBI taxonomy): domain Eukaryota; kingdom Viridiplantae; phylum Streptophyta; class Pinopsida; order Cupressales; family Taxaceae; genus Torreya; species Torreya grandis. The sequence goes on from JARHVA010005014.1 coordinate 547,419, forward strand.
CACTCAACCACTTTCTACCCCCTTTCAAAACCTGGTCGTCTCTATTCCGCCCACCCTTACTCCTATCAACACTAAGGTGGCTACCCATCCGTTAGCCCATGTTACCTCTAACCAAACTCCCATGACAACATCAAACCTAGCCATACCTTCCATCCAACCATCTTTAGTCACTTCTTCTGCCCCTACGACTAGTCATCCGTACGTTGCACCCTTATTGGTACAACCGACTACGTCGTATACCTCTTCCAGCCTCTTTCAAGCGCCTCACAATCTAGGAGGTGCTCCACCCGCCAATCCGTCAGTAGATATTATCAAGATGCTGATGGATAAAATGTCCAACCTAGAGACCTCCATTACCGGCTCACGCAACACTCTCTCGTACGAACAAATCTGTAACGAGCCCATCCATCCTTCTGTCCCCATCAGACCATATCCCAACCAGTGGGAACTTCCTAAGTTTTCTCGTTTCCAGAGTAAGGAAGACCCACAACAACATTTACGGGCATTCAGACATGCCTGTTACCTTATCGCCCACGACGATGTGTTGCTCTTACGCACGTTTCCCATGTCCCTCTCAGGTGCTGCACTTGACTGGTACAGCTCTCTTCCCAGCCATTCCATCCTCACATTCACTCAGTTGGCCCAGCTCTTCCTCGATCATTTCTCCATCAATATCACCAAGAAGGTCTCTATCACAGACCTCTATTCTATTCGCCAGTTCGAGGATGAATCTATTGCTGATTTCGTCGCTCGGTGGAGGAGCCTTATCAATCAACTTTCATTTTCTTTACCTCAGCCTGAGCTTATTGAACTTTTCTCTCAAGCCTGTGCTAAACATATTTCTTCTACCTTGAGGGTTCAAACCTTCCACACTTTTGATGAAGCCTTCACGATGGCTCGTAAACTTGAGTTACGTGTCGTTGAGGAGAATAAAGTCAAGTTGTGGAGTAAGAATCCCAACTCCAAAACCAATGACCCTTCTTCTAAGCCCTCCTCGTCCAATCCTAAATCTAAAGCTTCAGCAAATGCTGTGGTTGTTAGATATTCCTCTTCTTCGCCTTCAACTAATCAACCTGAACCATCCACGTCCATGAGCGCCACTCGTCAATTTCAGCAGAGATACATATAGCGACAGTTTACTCCACTTGGAGAATCATACGCGTCTGTGCTGGAAAAACTCATCAAACAAGGGGCCATCAATCTCCCTCAGATCCGACCTCCACCACAATTTGATCCCTCACGCGCCATCCCTGCATGGTATAGGGAGAATGACTTCTGCCACTACCACCGTGTTAAAGGTCATGACACGGGCAACTGTAAAACCCTTAAAAACATAGTCCAAGACATGTTGGAAAAGGGTGACCTCATCCTCGACAATCCTAACGCCCCTCCTAATCAGGGTATCGATATCTTCAAACAACCATTCCCTAATCATCCGCCAACCCAAAACAACGTCCAGACCTTGACTGACAATACCCATGAACATAATATTCGAACAGTCAATACGGTCTCGCCCCTCATTTCTAACCAACCCCAAGAGGTGAGTTCATCCATCAGTCCATCACATGTGGACGAACCTCTTTCTCCGGCTAGTTCTCCCTCAACTTCTCTCATTTTGGAGGACGCCTCGACCTTACCAGCTCTGCCAGTTTCACCATCTTCCTTCTTGTTGCCCATGGAGGACCCAACCTTTCCTACTCCTCGGCCACAAGTGGAGGGCACTATCATCCCTGCCCTTTACCCGCTTGAGGAGCTTCATTCACCAGTTTCTTCTCCACCCAGAGAAGAACCTATCTCTCCTTCATCTCCAACTGAACATGAATCTGTCACAACTTCACCATACTTTGGGCCCGAGACTACTACATCCATCTCACCTTCAGTCCCACAACCATTGGCATCTTCTCAAGAGCCTAAACCTCATCCCGCATCTTCTCAGCCATTTTCCCAACTAGTGGAGAGACTCGAACTTCTCCCTTCTAGGAAAGTGGAACATCAGGGATTGTGGGACCGTCTCACAGCTCTTCAACAAGCCCGGGCCCTCTCATCTCATGCCGCTAATCCACCCATGGCGGAACCTCCTAAGACTATCAACAAAAATCCGATCTCCACTTCCAAACCGTCTACATCTTCATCAACCTCATCAAAACCAAAACCCTCATCTACTCCGCCTAAACCTATCAAATCACTTGGCGTTTGCCCCGTCTCCAACCTCACTCATCCACAAGTGAAGGTGGACTTAACCCAAACTTCAACTAATACTAGTCTTCAACCCAAATCTCAAAAGACTACCAAACCACAGAGGCGAACGCCTCCTCTTCCGTCACCATTGCCCTCCATTTTCGGCCCGCATCCTTCAACCTTAACCAGAGTCCTTCCCGCTTCAACCTCTAACCAAAACCGGTTGCCTCCTTTGCTTCCTTTACCTACCGCTAGCCTACCCTCTCCCAAAAGGGCGATACCTCTCACGAAGAGTGTACCATCTCCGCCTGTCCTCGCACCATCAACCCAGAAGGTGGTACGAAAACCTCCTCCCATTTCGCCCAAGTAAAAGTCACCGACATCGCATACATCGATGAGCATTGACCCTTTAGTGGGCTCATACTCTTTGATCTTGCAACGACTTTTGCAAACTTCTAGCTTAACTCTTCCACCCATCAAGCCCTTTCAACCTCTCGGGTCTAAACCCTCCTGGTTCGACGACACGAAGATTTGTTTATATCATCGTACACCAGGACATGACACTGAGACTTGCTGTGCCCTCAAGGCTGTCATTCGCCGTTATCTGGAGAAAGACACTCTTCTCTTTGAGGACACTTTCGACCGCCCCCCGACTCCTCCTCACAACCCGTCAACCTCTTCAAACCCATCCACATCTCATCAACCGGTTACAATCCCTTCATCATCTTCATCTCCCATCTTTGAAATCAATGCCATTCACATCACCACTAGGTCACAAAAGGATAAGGCGAAAGAAAAAGCCGCCATTCCTTGGACCTACCCTTTTGTCAATCCACCTCAACCGCCTAAGCCTAAGATTTCTATCCTTGGCGCGCCTCAACCCTCTTCTTCTTCTTCTTCCTCTTCCGGACCAATCCACGACTCCATGTTGAAACAGCTTCACCAGACGCCTGTGAAGATGTCCCTCTACGATCTCGTCCAAACCTCACCTCAACATCGTCAGGCCCTCATCCAAGCCCTGCAGGCAGCGGAGGTCCAACCTGAGGATCCTCAGCCACTTGCTACCCTTGTCCACTCCTTAGCCCCTGTTGCCTCCATAACATTCAGCGATTCTGAGATTCCTACATCCAACACGGAAGATCAGGGCACCGCCCTCTTCATCACTGCCTACATCGATCGGACATGCATTAAATGCGTTATGATCGACGGGGGTGCTAGCATCAACATCATCTCCACTCATGCCTTTGATCAGTTGGCTCTTCCCAAGAATTGCGTCTCCAAAACTGACGCGATCTTGTGCTCTTTTAACGACACCACTGCCACGACCATTGGCACAGTCATCCTTCATATCCGCGTTGGTCCACGCACAGTCCTGGAGCTCTTCTACATCATCGAAGGAGAGTTCCAATACAACATCTTGCTGGGCCGACCCTGGATCCGTGCCATGGCCTGTGTCCCCTCCACCCTACACTGTTGTGTGAAGTTTGAGCATGACGGACAAGTCCACACCATTCTCGCTGACCCTTCGCCTTTCAAAACATGCAATACCACCTACCGTCCAAACGATGTCCTCATTCCTATCAATCCATCAACCTCGACACCGCCTCCATCCGCGGAAGCTTCAACCAGTTCGCAACAGGCGGTCGCCCTTACACCTCCCCTTCAAGCGACAACCACAGACCCCATGGAAGACGTCTTCCAAAGACTTTCATTGGGAGAGTATCGCTTGCTGGCTTTAGACATGTTCCAAACTCCACAAGAGTATGGACGCCTTCATCACAGCCCCAGCTATGACCATCGGATTGGGATGATCATACCTTATGGTCCCCCTCACCTCCACACCAACCTCGTCTATGGAGGGCTTAATCAAGCTCCTACTGACGGTAATCCTCTTTCTTCACCCCAACCTTTCACATCAGATTTTTCATTTCTTGGCAACCCCGCCTTTGCACATACTTACCTTTACAGGTGTGCATGGAAGGGTTTTGGTTTCGGACGCTATGAGCAGGGCTCCCATCAGCCTATCCAACCACTCAATGATGACGACGCCAAGAAACGGTATGGTCTGGGATATCACGACCCCACTCAAGACCCTATAGACCTTTATCCTGAACCAATCCTTGACCAATCTCCTCCACACTCGCCTATTTCGCCACCTTCACCTACGGAGTCAGTGGTTTCCATTCCTCCTAGTTTTTTTTTTCCATAAACACCATCCGCCTGGACCCCTTGACTTATCAGCTCAATGGGGTATCCAAGTCTCTCCCTCTCATTCTTCCCACCATGATCGAAGATGAGTCGGCAACCATTCACACTATTCACTGCGTTGACGATGACGCCATTCTTTCCTACATGGGCGCTGATGATTCTTTCATCCAGCGCTCCCTTCCTTCTGAGACCCAGGTTATGTTAAATGAATCAACCATTGACATCAACCTTCTTTCTTCTGATGTTCCTCATGTCTTAAAGATCAGCCAATCTTTAGACGCTCAGGAGCAGCTTGACTATACCCAGTTCCTCTCTGACCATAGCAAGGCCTTTGCCTGGACTTACAGTGATATGCCTGGCATCGACCCAACCATCGTTACCCATAACATTGTCACCAAACCAGAGGCTAAGCCTGTCAGGCAAAAGCTTCGAAAGATGCATCCTCGCGTTGCCCTCCTTGTCAAGGAGGAGCTTCAGCGTCTCCTTTCTGTCTCCTTCATCCAGCCCATCGATTATCCACAGTGGGTCTCTAACATCGTCCCAATCACCAAGGCAACTGGGGGGATTTGGATCTGCACAGACTATCGTGACCTTAATCTAGCCTGTCCTAAAGACGACTTTCCTCTTCCTAACATTGACCAGCTCGTTGATCTTACGGCCGGCCATGAGATGCTATCTCTTATGGATGGGTTTTCAGGATACAATCAAATCCTGATTGCTCTGGAAGATCAGCACAAGACTACTTTCATTACCCCATGGGGGACTTTTTGCTATCGAGTCATGCCTTTCGGCTTGAAGAACGCAGGCGCCACTTATCAGCGTGCCATGACCTACATTTTCCACGATCTCCTCCACAAAATCATGGAGGACTATGTGGATGACCTTCTCGGCAAATCCAAATTTCGCCATGACCATCTGACCATTCTCAACATCATCTTTTCTCATCTTCTTCAGTACAATGTCCGTCTTAACCCCAAGAAATGTGTCTTTGGGGTCCTCTCTGGCAAGCTTCTCGGCTTCATCGTTTCCTTCCGTGGCATCGAGATAGATCCCACCAAGATTCGCGCTATTCTCGAAATGCCTCCCCCGACCAATCTCAAGCAGCTTCGCAGTTTGCAAGGCAAGCTCCAGTCCATTCGCCGCTTCATCTCGTAGCTTTCTGACCGCTGCCAACCTTTTCATCATCTCCTTAAGAAGGACATCATTTTTACATGGGATAAGGACTGTCAAGAGGCTTTTGAAGCCTTAAAACGCTATCTGGTCTCTCCACCAGTTCTCATTCCACCTAAAGACGACCAACCTTTCTACCTTTATATCTCAGCCACTCACCATTCGTTAGGTGCCATGATCGCGCACCGAGACGAGCATCACCGTGAGCAAGCCATTTATTATATCAGCCGAACACTGGTTGACTATGAAACTCGGTATACCCATATCGAGAAACTCTGTTTGGCGTTAGTCTTTGCTGCTACTAAGCTTTGCCACTATCTTCTCAGTCACAAAACCTTTGTCATCACCCACACCGACCCTCTCAAATATATGCACTCCAAGCCATATCAGAATCAACATAGGGCTCGGTGGCTCATGCTGCTTGCTAAGTTCGATCTCGAATTCATCCAGCAGAAATCTATCAAGGGGCAAACCATCACTGATCAACTAGCAGATGCCCCTCTTCCTGACACTCAACCTTCATAGTGTGAATTCCCTGACGAGTCTATCACTGCGCTTTCCTCCGATGACACCACCTATCAGATGACTATGTTCTTTGACAGATCCAAATGTCAACTAGGTGGAGGTGCTGGGGTCATTCTCATCCCACTCGAAGGGGAGCCCATGCCTTTGTCTTTTAAACTCGACTTTGATTGTACCAATAATATGGCCGAATACGAGGCCTTAATTTTGGGACTTCAGACTGCCCTCTCTCTCAGCATCAAGTCCATCAACATCTTCGGCGACTCGCAGCTCATCGTCAATCAGGTCAACGGTTCATACCTCTGTAAAAATGAAATTTTGCAAAGGTACAAAAATCGTGCTGACATTCTCCTTGCATCTTTCGACCATTTCCTCTTGCAGACTATTCCTCGATCCACGAACAAGTTTGCTGACACTATGGCTTCTCTCGCTTCACATATCCCATCTTCCTCATCTGCATCCAGACTTTTTGTCACGGTGCATCGTGTGCCGTTGCCTTCATATATCTCTCCTCACATTCATCATGTCAACACTATAGACCCAAGCCCACAAGATGCTTGGTATAAGCAACTTGTGGACTTCTTATCTCTCTCTATCATTCCTCCCAACCTCTCCAGTAATGCACGATGAGCTTTTATCAAGCGTACTGCTCGCTATACCATGCTAGGGGGTCTTCTCTATAAGCGAGGCTTCGACGGCCTCCTTCTTCGTTGTCTCACCTCCACTGAAGCATCTCACGCCATCCAGCAAGTCCACGATGGGATTTGTGGTGGACATTTCAGTGGAAATTCGGTTGCCAAGCGCATCCTTCGTCTGGGCTATTATTGGCCTACCCTTCATCAAGACTATAGCGATTATGTTCAGCGTTGCATCAAGTGTCAGCAGCACTCTAACTTGCTTTATCTCCCCAGTCACGCCTTGCAAGTTGCTCAGGATTTCTGGCCTTTCTCTCAGTGGGGTTTAGATCTCATTGGTGAGATTAACCCTCATTCGTCTCTTCGTCATCAATCTATCATCACAGCCACTGAATATTTCACCAAGTGGGTGGAAGCCATTCCTCTCGTCTCCACAAAAGCTGACAAGATCGTCGACTTCATCAACACCCATATCATCTATCATTTTGGTGTCCCTCATAAAATCATCACTGATAACGGCAAGTCCTTCAAAAACAAAACTGTCCAAAAGCTATGCGCCTCCTTCGGCATCAAACTCAGTTTCTCTTCGCCTTACTACCCACAATCAAATGGGCAGGCCGAGGCTTCCAACAAAATTCTCACCAAAATTCTCATGAAAGTGGTCAGTGACACAGGCAAGGATTGGCACATTCACATTCCCTTCGCTTTGTGGGCTTACCGCACTAGCATCCGAACCTCTACGGGTGCTACCCCTTTTTCTCTCGTGTATGGAACAGAGGCTGTTTTACCTCTCAAAGTACAGATCCCGTCTCTCCGCATTTCTCTACATGATATCCTTTCCAACGATGACTTTCGTCAAGATCGCTTAGCTCAACTTGAGTTACTTGACGAACGCCGTCTTGCTGCCCTTAATCATCTCCATGTCTATCAACATCGCATCAAGCGCACCTATGACAAAAATCTGCGAGAACGAGATTTCAACATCGGAGACCTCATCCTCAAAGAGAATCAACACGTGACCAACATGGAGCGAAGTAAATGAGGCAAGTTTGCTCCTAATTGGCTCGGACCTTTTATTATCACGCACAAGTATGGATCAGGGACTTACCGTCTGTCTTCTCTTGATGGACGCCCAGAACCTGAGCCTCTTAATGCGTTGCATCTGCGACCGTTCTACTGCTAGTCAAGTATTCATCCACTTGACACTTAACTTGAGCTCGTCCCTTGAGAAATCCCTGTCCTCTTCATCCTACTTCCTTTCAACCCTATTCCTCTTAACAATTCCTATAACCCTTTTATGATATATGGATGTTTTGTCCTAATAAAAGGGAGCCCTTGACCTTCTACCATCTGGTCCATGACTCAACTTCTATCAAAACAAATCAAGATGTCAAAACATATCCATGGTCACTATATCAATATCAAAATCAAAAAAAAAATAGACTGCTCCCTCGAAGGACAGCTGTACTATCATTGCTGAAATAAATAGACTGCTCCCTCGAAGGACAGCTATTCAAACGCCTTTATATTAAACAAAAATCTAGACCACTCCCTCGAAGGATGGCTATGACTAATCTGGCAATAAACAACATTATTTTAGAAGCTTCCCGCATTGATCAGCTTCACAACCTGACCACCAAGCAAATGACATCTCTATGCAGGCTTCCCGCATTGATCAGTCTGTGCCAAAAAAAAAAAAAAAAAAAAATGAGTCACGGACTTGGCTTGTAGTTGTCTCAGGGTCTCCTATAAAAAGGGGCAAAGTTATCTCTGCTCTTAAAATGGGTTATCCTCTTTCCTCCTCCTATTACCTGCTCAAGGGACTTCGAGCTCACTTTAATGTCTAAGTGATTCGATTACCGCTCTAACATAACTATGGTCAACGACGTCACGCATGAATGGGGCTCTTGGTTCTCATAACCCCTATCTATGCTGTCTTTTTGGTCCTTGTCAATGAAAGAGCAATATGCTTTTCACTTCTTCTGCACTTTGGTCACATTCACCTTCATCACTTGTCAATCAACTCAACTCAACTCTCTTTTCAGACCATCAACATGACCTTGCCTATTCACCCTAGTTTCTATGGACACCAATACACATGGAAACTATCGACCCGCCACAATTTACGTTAAGCATAAACCAATACTTGCTGAAGCATAAATAGACCTCAATTCATTTTTAGCATACATCCATCACGTATATGGGATATTGCTAGGGATGAAAAACCCCTCAACCAATGTTGCAGAATACACCATTTGGAAAAGGCTGCAACATCTTTTTTTCCTTTCCATCCCTTTGACCCTTCCTCCCTTCTAGGGAGAACTACATCAGCCTGAGGCCCTATCACCAGGGCTATGTAGGCAGCACTCAGTTGACATAGGGTCTTCTGGGGTTAGCTCGGCCGCATCCTTGCATCCTTTCGTCCATTCATCCATCCCTCGACCACCAACCATTGGAGATCATGCCTATCTCCTCCGACCTCGACCACTTCCAAGACGTTGTTGCCTTGGTTGTTTTTGCATGTATGCTACCTCATGACTGGTTAGCAGAATTGTGCACAGACCTTTTTGGACCCTCACAAGTATAGGATCGCACACCGGTTGATCCGCCCTACTTGTGGCTTTTTCGCGTTTCTAGGAGCACTTCCCGAGCCCGGGATACCTGGAACGTGACGACCCATTTGGAGCTTCAGCTTAGATTGAGTGACCCGATCAGCAGATGACTAAATGCTGGGGCCCGATTACTTCAATTTTCGCACTCCTCGACCCTTGACCTGCGACACTTTGGCCTGACCATCTCGTGCAGTGGTATACGCGCAATCACGACCTTTGCAGCATTCACCCTCACCCCTTTTTCATCCGCTCTTTATCAAATCAGCACCCGATTCCCGGTTCCCTTCCCTCGACTCCTGCTTTGAGGGGGAATACCTTATCCATACTCGGGGCATTTCGCTTCCTATTTTTGTCTTGCAGTTCATTCGAACAACCAACAAGACGAAATCAACCTTATCCCTCACCTGGGGCACTCACTCCTATTTTTGTCTTGCAGTTCGTCCAGAACAACCAACAAGACAAAAAGGGGCAAATGTAGACACCGAAATCGTGTCGACTCCCCTGGTCATTCCCTGTCTTATTCTTCTTCGCCTATTGAACCCTTGCCGATCACTTGTTTCACCAACCTTGACCCTGGCAGCATGTAAAAATGAGCACAGAGCTAAAACTAGACTCTATCCCCATTATGCATCTGCCGACGTCGGTCTTTACCCGACCGATGTCGCCGATGTCGGTCACCTATCGGCCGACATCGGCACTCCTGCCGACGTCGGTCACCTTCCCCTTGTCCGTTATCAGTTACCATTCGGTTTCCCGAAACGGTTGACAAACCGTCTCTGGAACCGTCCCCGTCCCCCGCCTTCATCAACCTCCGCCAGCCATTCAAGCTAGGACCCCGAACGCTATTCGAAACGCTAAGCAATCAACCTGTGAATTCCTCCACCAACCTGCGAACCCCGAGCAATCATCAACACTACGACATCAACACTCTCTGCATTCAATCCGACTCCAACTATGGCTTTCATCGCGTCTTCTGCCAGGTAAGTATTATTCTGTTTATTTCATTTCTTTCTCAGTTATTATTTATCAGTTCTGTTATCCCTGCCTCTGTCCCGACTCCCCCAGACTCTGTTCAGACCTCGTCCCGACCCTGTCCCGAACCTGTCCCGACTCTGTCCAAAACCCCCCAGACTCTCTCAGACCCTGTCCCGACTCTATCCAAAACCCTACCCCGACCTTATCAGACCCTGTCCCGACTCTGTTCAGACCTGTCCCGACTCTCCCAGACCCTGTCCCGAACCTGTCCAGACTTTCCCAGAACCTGCCCCTACCGACGCCGGTCACTACCCCGACCGACGACGGCACCTTAACCGACGTCGGCACCTTCCCTAACCAACGCCGGCACCACAGAGACCGACGCCGGCGACTGTGCAGAATAGTGCCGCATATCAGGTACGCTCTTTATTTTTCTGTCATTTATTTCTGTCATTATCATCTACTTTCGTCCAATATTCTACTTTTTTATCAGTGGGTTGATATCCTTCTAGGGAGTCTTCGTACTTCTGGGATCAGGCGTTCTCCTGACATCCCACCATATCTTTGACTAACATTTTTCTGTGTTTAGCCTTTTCTTCGCAGGTGTCATTCCTCCACAGCAAAAGAGGAGAATCTTTCAACGTCTGATTTCGGTGCACATGACTTTATCAGGTACTTCTAGCCTTGACCATCTTCTTTTAGTTTCTTATTTCTTCTTTGAATGTAGAAAGCAATTTTGCATTAGAAACACTTGCTACTGTAACTCAATCTTGAGAGTCATAAACTGACTATTTACCTCATACATATTCTCTAATAGTACCATTATCAATCTAAATCTCATATATATATTATCTTATCATCATTTTGTCTCTATAATATGTGACCATGTCTAGGTAATTACCTCTCTTTAGGCTTCCTTGTCACTTCATGATATCAACCTTCATCAATCACCACTTTATCATTACCTTTAACATCAATGACAATAATTTCAAATAATTATGGATAATTTATATGTTTTCATCATTGTATTGACTGAGCATGACTTGTACAATCTCCCCCAAATCACCAAAAGTGGGCATTTGAAGTAGGTGCTCAACATCTATGTTATAAAAATGGTGGGGGAATCTAAAATCTAGTGGTTACATAGCATCGATGGGGTCTAGATGAAATAATATTTTTTATATTTCTCAAATAAAATATAAGGGCTCTAAATCATTTAATTTTGTTTGTAAAAGTGCCATATCAACACCAATTACTTCTTTTTATGTATCTGTCAAACCCCTAATGAGTTGTGAAGTATCCATGATTGTTGAGTATTGAACTCTATTATTTCTCTATGTAGTATAATTAGCTCAACTTTTTAAAATTCATCTTAGGAAAATGTTGGCAAGGATGAAATATAGACTTGGTTTTTAAGATTATACCTTTAGAGATTTCAGGCATATTTGTTTCTATGTAAATGTCATGCTTAGATGTCCATTTGACATGAATGCAATTATTGATGTGTAAAATGTTATATAATCTATAAATTAAGATAGTTGTTCATTATAACATGTGTGGAGATACACATTTATGTTCTTTGTTGTCTATATGGGAGCATGAGAGGATGATCTTGACTAGCCACTAATTTATTGAATATTAGGTCAATCAAACCTTAGATATAGAATTAACTACTTGGGGATGACAATTATACAATGAAGATATTGGTTGATGTGACTTGTCTATACATTTCATAGACTTAATTACTCTCTTTCACTCATATTGACATCCATGATGGTGAACTTGAATTATCTTGTGCATGGTTGGTGTAAATTATACTTGGTATCTTGGTTCTCAAATGGTAATGAAGACATCATCTACAAATACACACACATAGAAAGAGAAAAACACAAGAAAGCATGTAGAAATTATAAATACTAATCTACTTGGTTCTAATTAGTATCACTCACTTATCATAATGAGATTAATTAAGACTATTAGTGATAGGTCTTAAGCCTACATCCATTCACCTACCATAACAAAATTATTCCTTATAAATCTCTCAAAAAAATGGTTCCTTACTACAATATTTCTTGTATAACATAAGGCTCTTTCCATCTAATCTATAATTTTCCTAGAAATTCTCTACAATGACTATCATATAACAAAATTGTTTGATCTTTATGAAACTCCTTATGGTGTAAATTCCTATCATGCCATGCTTTCTATCTCTACTTATGAACTTACTACATCCAAGATGTTCTACATCGATACTCATCCATCCTATTTAGTTTTAAAATTCTATTACTGAGAGACTCTTGATCCCCTATTCTCATAACCATTTTAATGTAGAAATTGGGTACCAAATATTCCATTGGCATAACTACTTCAAGCCCATATACCAATTGGAATGGAGTAAAACTTATATCCCTATTATAGTACGTGTGATATACCCATAAAATTATAGGAATGAAATCTTACCTCATCCCTCTTGACATTGTATATATTTTTTTTAAAAATTCCCCACACTTTATTAGAATCCTCATCTTTTACATTAGCTTGTGAATGATACCCAATGATTTTATGATGAGAAATCATGAAATATTCAATAAGAGCTTTGATGATGTTAATAATGTAATGTGTCCTTTGATTGCTAATAATATTTATGGGGCATATAAACATTATAATAATATTATCATATAGAAATTTTGTTGTGTCTTTCACACCATAGCTAGGTGTTGCAAAAAATTCAACCCATTTGGTAAAGTAATCTATCATAATGATAATATACCTTTATTTAGTATATTTACTCAGTGGATTGATAGGTCTAAAATAATCAATGCCCCATTATTGAAAAGGTTGTTCAGACAACAAAGTATACAAGGGTATTTCATATCTTTATAATGGTTTACCCATGCATTGACATACATCACAATGTTACACTGCTCTATGTGCATCCTAAAAAGGATTATACCACCATAACCCCCTTTGTAACAACTTATTGGTAGTAACTTCTCTAGCAAAATGTCTTCTTACTATTCCTTGGTGTGCCTCCTATAAAAGTATATTTCATTCATGTTCTAGAACTACCCTGTGTAGTACTTCATCCTTCCCCAAATGATACAATAGCCCATTTATAATGGTATATGGCAAATCTTTGGTGATAAATTACTTCTTATCTATCTATTGGTAGTGTGAAAGTAATACTCCTTGTTCAAGGAAATGATCAATTACTTCAAAAAATTTGGGGATCGTATAAATGTAAAATGAATGGGCATCAAGAGAATCCTCCTATAGTTCTTCTACTTCTTCCCCATTTATGATGTGACTAAGATGATCTGGCCCCACATTTTCTCTTCCTAGCTTGATGTTAATGCAAAATTAGAATTCTTTAAATAACATCAAGTATCAAGAAATGTATCCTCCTAGTATCAGCTTATTAAAAAGGTAACACAAAGCATTATGATCTTTGAAAACTTAAAATGGTGTCATAAGAAGATAGTGTCAATTTTTATATAGTGTGAACACTATATCTAGTGTTTCCTTTTTAGATTTTGTGTAATTATTTTCTAATTCAAACAACTTATGGATTACAAAATATATGGGATGGTCAAGTCCACCCTCTCTTATATGCTTAAGCATAATACTAACTTTAATAACCAAAGCATCAATGTGCACATGAAAGGGTTTTCTCTAATATATAAATACAAGGATAGGTGTAGTAACCAGTCATTACTTCAGTTCGATAAAGGTTACTTAACACTCACTAGTCTAAAAAAACTTTACACATTAGCATAGTAAATACTCCAATGGTGATGAAATGGATACATATCCATTGATATACTTCTAATAATACCATGTATTTCTAAGAAAATATTGCACTTCCATGAATTTGACTTGTGGAGGCATACTCCAAATAACTATAATTTTGGCTTGGTTTACCAAAAAAACTTCACTGCACACTACATGACCTAGCATGACACCAAAAGGTGTAGAAATAAATATTTTTTAAACTTAGGGAAATTCATAGAGATTGGTAGTGTTCTAACATGAGGCATAGTTTATATAAATGTGCTTTAAATAAAGAAAATGTTGTCTGATCATTAAGATATAATTATAAGAAGTCATGAATGAAATCTTTGAATGCAGTCATTACTGCATGATAAAAAATGGTAGGTATATTTTTTAGGCCAAAAGGAATTACATTATATGGAAATGATTCTTGTTCCTTGGAAAAAGTCATTTTAGCTCTATCTTCTTCTGTAATGGGTATTTGATGATAGCCATTGAATCCATCTATGAAAGGGTAAAATTTATGATCTATAATATATTTAAAACTTAATTTGTGAGGGAAATCATAAATGGATCATTCATACATGAATCATTTAGAATTCATAATCACCACATACTCTTATCTCTCCTATTTTATTAGGTTTCACTACTATGGGACTAACCCAATATACCTTTTTCTATAAGATAGATTATACCTATGTCTTTGTATTCTATTGAGTTCAGCCCTTTCTTTTAATTTCATGTTTATATTCAACTTATAGGCATGTTTATTTATGGGTCATGCACACTTCTTGAGTTAGATATGAATTTCTCCTAGAGATGGATCAACTCCTCTAACCTCCAAAAATTTAGAGGGAAATAGATTTTGATAATCTCATAGGAGTGGCATATCTTCCAAAACTTCAACTTTGCTCTAGTAATCACCTATATGTGCCAATTTAGGAATATCCTCACTTCTAATGTTTTCTATGTGATTTTTAATAGGATGATGGTAAATCTTACACTTTTCCTTAGAAATAGATTCTTATATCATTTGTTTCCCTTCTTATTATATAATTTTTATGTTGTGCAACTTGTCTTCTTTAGTAGGTTCTACGATGGCATCATTTATTGGTTTTACTAGCTGTTTAGGTTCAAAAAAATATATCAGATCAATATCACCATCAATATATCAATCTTCAATACCCTCTTATTCATTTTGTATTTGTTATCATGGATGCATGAGAGATTTTTCTTATATTTTGGTAACTTTATATCTTTATAATGTTGACTTTACATCACAGGCTGGATTCTTCTACACAGTGGATTCGATCATGGTGCTTAAATCTTCTACACACCCATGGCATAGGAAATGTTTAATTTTTAGTTACATGTTGTGAATGAGAGGGTTCTCATATTTTAAAAAAATGTCTATATGAAATCACTTTGTACCTTTTCCCAATTCTATCTCCCTCATATGCTCTTGATGCATATACCATGCTGATGGTAAAGGGGAGAGTGTGTAATGAAATATGTGAACCCAATATTTCAATGCCATATGTTCCTCAATCTAGAATACAACACATTTCTTAATATGGATTTTAGGTCACTCACCTTCTTGTAAGAAATGCCAATTACTCTTGATGACCTATCGTAGTTGGAATATACTAATCATGAGTTCACATACATAATCCCAATTAAACTGATCATTTATATGAATTGACTACCATGTCATTACAACTCCTTTCAGAGCATAGTTCAAGGCAATAACCCATTGAATAATGGTAGTTATATGAAATTGTAGTCACAAAATAAATTTATTGATATCCTTAGTCACAAAATACACATGACGTTATCTCTCATGTGAAAAGACCATTATCACAAGTTAGAGTTCATGATCACCATAAGCCCAATTGAGTAGGTACATGTTTGAGTCTCCATTGATATATGAAGTTATTTCCTAAGGAAAAGTGCCTTCTCTAGTCAACTCTATATAATATTACATATGATCATCTACTTGATAGAGAAAATTGACTTCTAAACAAGTACATGATTTAGCAAATATGAACACATAATATTTCATGATAAACTAGGTTGCCAACAACTGAGTAATTACTAGTTTAGGATTCCATTATTTATATGTTATAATTTTTTAAGTGAGTAAGGATTATACCTAATGTTTAGTATGCTCATATAATAAGTTTCACTCAATTGTGCATAGATCTTTTGGGTTCTCCTCTGAGTTTACCCTCATCCAACTATTTTCTTATGCAACATAAGGAAAGTCTAGTTCAATCAAAATGGTTTAGGTTTTGTATTCCCTATTCATATAAATTATGACAAATTTATCTCCTTGATTCACCTCTAGTAGATTTTAAATAGTATTGAAAGTCATCTAAGCATCATATACCCATTTCTTGCCAATCAATGTAGGGTAATGTATTGCTAATGTCTTCATATCAATGACTTCAAAGTCACCTTACAGGATCAATTCTATGAATTTGATCTCAACCTATTATAATCTACCAATGGGCTTAACTCTTCCATAGTCATCTAAGCTCAGATTTACTTGGTTGTAACTTAGAACTAGTCATCCAGTAACCTCCCATGTAGATATAGGAATCATGTTGATTGTTCTACTAAAATTAAATAAATCATTTGTAATTTTATATCCCATAACTTCAATTTTTATTTGTGCATCTAAATCCCATGTATTATTTGTTTTGACATACCAAAAAAGCCTTTTTATCTTCTATTGCCCTCACTACACACATTCTAGTAGATTATGAATTAAGTTTATGATGCTCTAAGAGATGTATTCATTACATAGATTGCTTAAAAGGTTTAGTAAATCTGTTAGTGTAGTAAAAAATCCATCCTGATGCATAATGCACATGATCTGACCATAAGTTCGGGCATTTATTGTTGTAGACTTACCTTCAGTAGTATGTTGGTATTGAATGTTTTTTAACATCTATGTGGATTCATATATGATCCCCTTTTCTATAGCTATGTTCATGTATTTGTCCTATTTTGATTTTTAGATTCCCTAGTTTGAATGTTTTTCAAGAGAAGGAAAAATTTTCTCTATGCTCTGGTGTCTTGTAAAATCATTAAATAATGCATCCTCCTTAGGCTGTGCATTCACCATATTAACATTTTTTACATCCTTATCCTTTCTTTACTTTTCCAAGAGGGGACAATATTTTGTCTTATGTTGGTCATATACTCTATAATATGTGAAGTAAGACTATCTCTAGGTATTTAAAGGGCAATTACGTTTCACTTTTTTATACTTTCCAAAGGATGGCATTGATAGTTATTTCCTCAACCACCTTGGTAACCTCCTATGTATCCACCCATAAATCCTCCTATATTTAATTGATAACCTCCTCTATACCCTCTTTTTTTTGTTTTGTATTCCAATGTTTATGTTTCTATGTATTATCTCCAATAATAAATTATTGTTGTACAACTGGTGGGGTCCATCTAGTTTGCTAGTTCTGCATCATTAATGGACTCAGGGTATTCCATACTAGCATTATGATGATGGTTGTGTCCAACTCAGTGAAGGAGGTATCCAAATATCCAAAAATTGAGTATTGTACTAAGGATAACTATGAATCCATTTTAGACCTACTTGGATCACACAACCTTTATCAACCTCTAGGCCTAGAATCATCTGCTTCATCAAGGACACTTACTATGTAGTGATGGAAAATACATTTTCTATGATGTCTTCTTTGAAATCTTACAAATTGATATAATTATTTTCATCATTATTGTTTAACTTACATAAATTAAAATATAAACTAAGTAGGTTCTTTACATACTATTACAAGAGATGACACTACATTTTTGTGCGCCCTACTACTCAAAAGATTTCATAGAATTCTATCTTGATTTTAGGACAATCATTCCTCTAATGTCCTTATTTTCCACACTCCATACACCATAGATTGTATTAGGTTTATTTTCCTTATGATATTGCTCCATCCTATTCATAAAATATTACAATGTATTTTTAATCTTATAACTTATGATGGGAGCTTCTCCATAGTCTTCAATTTGATCCAATCGTAGGGAAACAACTCTAGCATTTTCCTTAGTAGCATATTGATTCTATGCTATAGAAAATCTGATTCTAAAATATATTCCTTCAATAAAACAAGTAGATTTATCTTTATCTTCTAAGGTAAATTCCACCTTGTTTATAATATTAGAGAACCTATGATCATAGTCATAGACTAATTCTTCCAAATTTTGCCTTATCTCCTTCAAGCCTTGAATAGTCTGATTGACACATTTATTTATCTTGAACTCTGTGATAATCCATTCCTTAACCTATTATAAAATTACCTACACAATTTATCTATTGTATATAAACTAAATTACTCTTCTATTCAGTGCCCCTATTTACTTGCACTTCTTAATAGCTTCATCAGTAATGCCCTTAGCTTGCCATCTCATTTCATAGGTTAGTAAGTATTGTTTAGGGTCTGTAGACCCATCATATGTCATCATATTTATAAATTTTACTACAACACCCATTGTTTATACTGGTAGAAAGGGGATCTGCTATATATTTGTTATAAGAGGAGGTTGTGTTCCGTGTGATCCTACTTGTGTACTATGAATATTTATTTCCACACTAGGAGAGTCAACTTGTGCACTCTATTTTTCTATGTTTCCTTCTTTGCTCTGCTTGGTTTCAACAAAACCTATGGACTTTTGGATTAATTATGTTTCAATTTCAACATCCCAATGATGTACTTGTTTTAAAAATTGACCTTCCCAACCATTATATTCCTATCTATCTATTTGAAAACTTATACTAAAATATAAGAAATTGGGTTGTAAGAATGTGTGATCTTCAGGTGAATGATTATTTCCTACAACTCCTTTCATGATTGAACCTATAATTACTCTATGACTTTTTTATTATTCTTTTCTTAATTCTTCATGTCCTTCTTCTGATAATACATGTTCTTGTATCTTCACACTACATCTATCATCTAGCTTCTATACTTCTATACTATTCTCAACTTCTTCAAACATATCATCTTCCTATTATTCTTCATCACTCTTTTCTTTCTTCCAGACTTCATCATCTTCTCTCACCTCATATTTATTCATCCTTTATTATTCATCACTTTAATCTCACTTATCATGTCTTCTTACTTTTTTATCATCTATTTTACTATTGCTCTTAACTCTACTCATAACTACTTGGGTATTTTTCTATTTATTCCATCTATTATATTATCGTAACTCACATTTTGAATCTAAACTTTTCTTATAACTCTTCATTCCTCATGTCTCCATTCTATATTTAGGTTTAAGACTTATCCACTCATCTAATCATCATTCACTATCATGTCACACACACCCCCATATGCCTAAAGATACTACTCCATATTAGATGGAGTAGGAACCATGGCCTTGTCCACAACCAACATCTTCATAAGGATAGGTAGCCGCTAAAAAAAAATTTCTTGAATTTCTTTGACAAACAAGTCCTTTATAGCTTTAAAATCTATGTATCCTTGTACTAAAAACTCAGCTATATATCCATCTAAAGTAGTAACAAACCAGTAATCTAATTTTCTTATCTAGTTAGTTTTTAATTTATGTAATTGGTCTATGTTTTATTCAATCTAGATTATTGTTTCTTTTGTTCTTGGGTTAAAATAATAATACTCTAATCATTCCAACCATTTAACTAGCAATTTAGGTAATTCACACTAAAAATTTTCATAAATTTATCCATAAATATGCTGTCAAAAGATTTCTTGTATGGCAAGGATAGTATTTTTTTATTATTCTATAAAATTACATATTCTTTGGTTTAATCATGTCTCAATATCTCTCAACCCTGGTAACCATCTTAGCATACTTTCCTCTAGAAGGAGTGTTCCATGCTCAGTGCACCATTATTACTAGATGCTTTTATAGCATCAAAACATGCTAAGGATGAGGATAGCTAAGATATAATTTAGTGCATAGAATAGTGTATAATATTAATATAATATATTTGATAATATAAACATAGCAAGTGTGAATTATCATGTGTTAAGTATGATGTAAGAATAACCAGTGACTCATTAACATAAATAGAGTATTCAGATTAAACTAGATAGAAAATAATCAAACATTATACATGAGAATGCATGTAAGGAACAAAGTAAGAAATCACATAGTTAACCATAACCATATAAGTCTCTATGGATATCTTCAAAATTGGAACTCTAATCTTCTTATAATCCAAAGTATATATAGACATTTCCAGTCTATGACTATTCATCTTCTTCTCATACTTGGTGCCAAAATTAGAGTCTGTTCATATTTTAACCTTTTACAATTCATTAAGATAGGACAAAATAGAATTTTACATGATAAAATGAGTACATAAAACATGAATATTAGACAAATATACTGTGTAACTTTACAATATAAATTTTTTTCCCAATGTTAGTCAACTACCTCAAGTCATCATGACTCAATTAAAATAGATTTTAATCCCTCCTCCTATCATAGATACTAATGGGCTTATCAGCTCTCAATCTCTCTTGCGTAAAAAATTGCTTAAACATATTAAAAATTAAATTTTATCTCCCTTAATTGTATCCATATATATTGTAAATATTTCTCCAACTATTACATATAATGGAACTAAGGACCCCGTTATGCTTCTTAAATATTTTGTTAATCTCTATAAAGAATGGGTCTAAACTAACACTTTTTATACTACTAAAATTATTGTCAAAAAATTAATCAGATATGTTTTATATTGGTATAATAAACTCCCTCAACATTTAATATTACACCTAGAGGATTTATTCAATACTCTAGTTAAAGAATTTCAACACAATGATCTTCATAAAAATAGCATTGTTGACTTCATCAATGCTAAGTTGTAACCTAATGAATCTTGTCACCCTTTCATCAAATTATTTAATTATATGTCTCACAAAGTGGACCATAACATGAGTGATGATAATATTTTAATTTTTTTTACCACTCTAAAATATCCTCTTCAATACAAAGTTTATATGTTTTCCCCTAAAACCTTAGAAGAAGCCTTAAACCAAGCAAAATGGAAATAATTTATTATGAGTCAATTTGAGTCACCTAAAGCAACTATTAGGGACACTTTACAATCATTTTATCATTACATTAATTATAATGAAACCTACCAAACCTAAACAATGAGTATCCAATTCAACCAATTTTAACCCAACCCACCTTCCATTAAGTCTATTGAAAGAGTTCCCAACACTCTTCAACAAAGATCTCTCCAACATACAATTACAATATCTATGAATTCTTTAGCATACACAAGGAATAAAATAATTGTGAAAAAAACAATTGTTATTCAAAAAAGGGATATTAAGATCATGATATAATATAATAGAGAACCCTTGCTTAAGTAGGCAAGGAGAAACAAGACTCAAGCCTAACTAGTCAATGTGGGATAAATCTTCACATAGGATGAAAATAACAAAGGATGAAAATAATAGATAGAACCAAGCAAGCATGAGAATTATATTATAACACCCTCCCTCAAATGAAGCTAGTGGCTAAAATTAGAGGATGTAGTGTGAAGGCATGTGTCCCTATAGATTCTAACCCATCCTATTAGAGTACATGAATGTCGAATCAATGTAACTAAAAAGTGAAATTAGGAATGGTTTTGAGTAAAAGGATCACTGTGTAGACACTAAAAAACTACACATAATGGTTTTAAATGTAAAAACACCCCTAGACCACCTCGGGACCCCCTAAGGACCATCCCATAACTCTTTGACTACAAACATAAGCTAGGTTAGCTAAATAGTTAACCAAATAACTAAAGAACCTTGACCAAACTTAGCCTTTGACCCTCATCTACTGATGGTCACCCTAACCATCGAATGTTTGGCTTGGCCATTGATGATCAGGCTCCATCACCTAAATAATAAACTCTAGTTTGTTTTTTTATATTTAGTTCATCTAATTCATGTGTGAGCCAATGCATGCAAAAGATAAATTTGAAATACTTATTGAATCTCTTGTTAACCTATTATTACACCTCTCTTTCCTTCTTATTAAAAAAGAGGATAAGGAGGTGAAAAAGATCTAGAATCAATCAATCATTTGTATTCAGATTCAAAGCCTCTTTCATCAATACTTCCTTTTTTTAGGTGTTCTTCTAGCAAAATAGCAAGGGTGACAGAGATCCAAAGTGCTTTCACTCATCAAAAAATGACCAAGTATCATTTCTCTATAAAAATTTCTACAAAATTCACCAACAAATATTTCAACCCTCATTTGAATCAACAACTAGCAAGCTAAGTATTTATTCTCACTAATTTTTTACTTTATTTTGATTTCATGACCAACATAGACCAAACCCACCTTTTAGATTTCTATTTTTTAACCTTACCAGATCACCTTCTTGAACCAGATAAAAAATCATAGTAACTATCAATAGTCACCCTGACCACTGATAGTCTATACCAACTATCGATGGTTACCCCAACCACCAATAGTCATCCAAACTACTAATGATCAATGTCAGATGAATAAATAGAATTCTATTTTCACCCACTAGACCTTAACTAAATCTTGATTTTAGACTCTATGCCTAACCACAAAACCTTTCCATATTTTCTATATCACACATGATCTATTTGGCATTAATATTAATCTATTTATTGCTATAACTAGTCAAATTTACCTATTCATTTATCAAGCACTTCTTATATTTCATTTTAATATCTTCTATGATATATGAAATTACTTTATCTTTCATTTTTAGAACTTGATAATTTAAAAGTGTGGATTAATAGCCTCCAACAAAGCTTATGCTTCTTGGATCTAGCTTGCTAGGTAATCTACCCTATTATCTAAATAATCAACTATTTATTTGAGTGATTTATTATATATAGTTCATTCCTCCTAAGCCAAAAAGGAGTATCTATAATTATCTAGTTCAAACATGTGCACAACATATCAAGTTTTTCTACCATACCTTTCTCAAATTTTTTCTCTTCCTTCGAAAGAACATAAGAAAAATTTCTTGGGTTCACAGTTTTATCTATGTGCTTCTTCTTCTTGTTTTCTACTCATACAATGAAATTAAAATTTCTTTTTGAGCTTAAAATTGATTTCATACATTATTTAGTTTCTTATTTTATCTCACATAGCTTAATTAACGAAGTGAATTAATCATAGCTTCACTTTTATCACACACATAAGACCAATAAACTTAAATCTAATCAAGCATTTAACATTAACATAAGGCCCAACTAGGATTTAACTACCTAGTGGTCGCCATTCCCAAACATCCTACATAGATTTCATTATCAAGGGGAGAACCAACTCAGCTCTTTAGTCAAGTATAAACTCTAAAGTACCCAACATCCTTTTCACTACAATGTGCAAAGTGAGGGGGCAAGACCTATTATAAATCCATGTATTGATTTGTAATATAGATCCCTTTAAGAGCCTAAAAAAAACCATAGACTTTTTTTGCAGGACCTATTATAAATCCATGTATTGATTTGTAATATAGATCCCTTTAAGAGCCTAAAAACAACCATAGACTTCTTTTCTAATACCTTCTCTACAAGACAATTTGAGTCACATAATTCTTGAAGGTTAATGCATAAGCCACAAGAGAGACTAAAATAAACCTTAGGATTTAACGTGCATTAATGTGTGTTTTGTTTCCTTGGTTTTTTCTTGTCTTCTCTTTGTTTATGTTTTGATATTATTTGTATCTTCCTCCTTTCCTCATCTATAACCATGACCCACCTCCTAATCATATATATTCCTATTCTCCCTCATCCATAAAGTATTTCTTAGATACAAAGAGTTCCACTCATCCTTATAGGAGTCCTACCATCCCTCAGACAGTTGCCCAAGGTGATGAAAACTTTGTCACCTTTCTAGATAACAACCCCATAACCCTATAACATTACCTTAACACCATATCTCACCTTACCCTTCCTTCAATTCCACTTATTGACCCACCCAATAATCATCTTATAAACACAATCCTACCAATACCAACATCCAAAACTAACCCACTCAACCAAGCAATACCTGAACACCTTATTCCCCAAATAATAAATCTCTTAGTATAGGAACAAACCAACCTTTAGGATCCAACACTTCCCATACCTTAGTATTACCTTCTACTAGTGTCACCACCAATACCCTTATTCCCAACCTACCTACCTCCACCCCATTTTAGAGTTGGTTGGTTCCCATAACTTCCACCCTTCCACCGATCAGTACCAAATTAACCATTTACCCTATATCTACAAACCCAACCATACCTATTACTCAACCTATGTTAAAATCTCATCAAGTTCCCATTATATATAACCCAAGCTATGTTCCTAACCCATAAGGTTATGTACCTCTACGTTACACCCAACCACCTATCTCCACATATTCATATGTGGAATCATCCCAACCACTCATGTCCACATAGCAACTTGTGGTATCCTCTCAACCCCAAACCAACTATACATATGTGGCACCTACCCAAACCCAAAAAATCCTACCTTATAACTATGGGGGTGCACAACCCCAAACTGACCTTGTCAAAATGTTAAAGGACAAAATAACTACTTTAGAGTCATCCATTTTTGAAGCTCATAATCTTTTATCATGTGACTAGATATGTAACAAACCAACCCATTCAACCCTTCCTCCCAAATGAGAACTTCCAAATTTATTAAATTTTCATAGTAAGGAAGACCCTCAATAACACCTAAGAGCATTTAGGTATTCATGCTATATGATTGCCTATGATGATTCTCTCCTTCTTTGAACATTCCCCATGTCTCTATTAGGTTTAGTACTATATTGGTATAGTGATATTACAAAGCACTCCCTCTTTTATCTTTCCCAATTAGCCCAAATTTTATTACATCACTTTTCTATAAACATATTTAATAAATTCTCCATCACATATCTTTATTCCATTCATAAATTTGATGATGAATCCATCACTAACTTCCTAGCCTATTGGAGAAGACTAATAAAATAAATCTCCTTATCTTTACCCCAACCCAAGTTGATTGAACTTTTTTCTTGAACTTGTTCCAAACACATCTCCTCTACTTTATGGGTCCAAAGTTTTAGAACCTTTGATGAATCTTTCACCATGGCACAAAAACTGGAGAACATGGCCATTGATGAGGGGAAGTTGAAATTGAGAAACAAGAATTCTAACTTCAAATCAAAAGAGACTTCCTCCTCTAAACTCAATAACCAAACCAAAAAATAATGGAACCATGAATTTAGTTATCCTTAATACCACCCATCTACTCATTGTCAACTAATCTAACTCTTTCAAATCCCCCAAAAAAAACACTAGCGAACTCAAACAATAACACCCATAAATAATTTACTCTACTTAGAGATTCATATGATTCAATCTTGGACAAATTGTTAAAATCTAATATCATACATATTCCCCCCATCAAACCTCCATATCAATTCTATTATTTTTATCTTGTAACTAGATGGTACAAGGAGAATGAATTGTGTGCCTTCCAATGAATCATTAGATATGATGTTAGTAGATGTATCACATTCAAGAACATTGTCCAAAATCTTATTGACAAGGGGAAACTTATGTTGGATAACCCTAAATCACCCTCAAACTAATCACTTGACATCTTCAGACAACCAATCCCTAACCATGCTCCTCCTTCTAATAACAAAACCAAAGTAGAATCTTCTCATGCTCATGAGGCCATACTATCAATATGGTCCTTAGTGCACTAATTACTAAGAAAACCATCAACTAGATCACCTCTTCCCCCACTCTACTGATTAAAGTAGTGGAGTCATCAACCTCCTCTTTTATATGCACATCAGAGGAGAAAATCATTCCAAGTTTGTCATTTTCCTCAATCATACAAAAATCCACTCTTCCTTTAGCAATCACTCCTAAAGAAGAAACCACTTTGCCTAAACCTCCCACCGAGGAGTTACTATTGTCACTTGGATTTTAACTCTTTGAGGATATGCCTTAACTCTCCTCATCCAAGTGGCATAATTGAAATACTTCTAAGCTTTTGGGTAGCCTAAAGATGAAGTGAATCTCTAGATAGGTATATATCCCTTGATGTACCACTTGAAATCACTACTACACCCAAACCTTAGGGGAGAAGGGAGAGAGATAACTAAAAGTAAAAAATCCTAAGGGATGTGATACACAAAATATATTTGATGACTTCTAACCAGTTACACGTTACACTTGAAACCAAGAGACTAACCAAATAAATACTTATCCAATCTGAATCTTCTCATATTAATATTAAATTATGAGGTTATGGATGAATTTTTAGGCTAGGAAGAATAGACAAGAAGCCTTGAGTGAAACTAGTGAATAGAATAACTCACTTAGCCTTGATACTACCTAGAACACTTCACATTCCCTACAAGAAGAAGCTTTCCAACTAAAAATAGATGATAGAATAAAATAATCATGCTAAGGAAAAAAGAGTTATCACTTATTTAAAATCAAACATTCCAAATGAACACACTAATAATATTCATGGAAGAGGTAAAAATAAGTATTATTATTGATCTAAAGGTATGAAAATGATTAGGGATCTACCATAATCAAGTAGAGCATAATTTATAATGGACAAAATGGCTAGTTATTATATAACTTGAGAGAGAGAGAGAGAGAGAGAGAGAGAGAGAGAGAGAGAGAGAGAGAGAGAGAGAGAGAGAGAGAGAGAGAGAGAGAGAGAGAGAGAGAGAGAGAGAGAGAGAGAGAGAGAGAAGCCCAAGGGTCATAAGGATGATTTTCAAGCTAATAAAAGTGGTTACTTGTACATGATAATATTAAATTGGATTAACCATGTAAGTTTAGAAGAGACAAGTGGCCATACAAGGTATGAAACTCATGAAAAGTAGCATGAAATTTCTCATTTTTGCTGAGAAAACTACCTTCATAATTTGGACCTATTTGAACGTCCTAAACTAATTATGGATAGGTATGATAGTTTTAATTAAGGGGAATTATTTAAATCATTCCTCTCCATGAATTATTTGTAGGCTTGGTCATCTAGAATCATCTAGGAATAAGCCATCATCATTTGTAGTCTAAAAACTCTTCCTTCATGCATCCTACACACTTGGCCTCCAAAAGGGCATCATTTTTCCATAAAATACATTTAATTTATTGTATTACACATTTCAAGACCTTCCATGTATTTATATGCATCAGCCACACCTTAAAAATTAGTTCACTTGAAGTTTTCCACCCTTCTCACTAGCTTGGTCACTATGCTAGTTTTGACTAGCTGAGATGAAGTAGCTAGTTTAGGAATTTATAAGTTATTAAAATTCATTAAATTGACATTTATATTTATATTAATTCCTAATATTCCCTCCCATGTGATTGTTATCTCTTGAAATCTCCTACAACCAACACAATGCATAAAACTATTAAGAAAAGCCTAGTTTGCATTCCATCCATATAGTTATATACAACTAATATAATGGGGAGTATCCTGATAAATTTATCTAAAAAATAAAATAATCATTATTTGTAAACTATTCCATCTAGATGCATCTCTATCCTTATTTTCCTAATTGAGTCACTAGCAAGGATTTGCAAGGGTTTTGAACAGTTTTGACTCTTAAGCTTTGTTCATAAACATGAAACATTGGATCTAAAAATACATAACTCCTTACATCCCCATGCAAAACATCAAGAGAGATATGAGCACTTGAAATCACCTTATCAAGTTTTTCCTTCCCTTTCCTATAAACCTGAGTGGGTTTTGAGCTCAAAAATGGACTATATTATGATTTGTCTACATTAAAAGAGATTTAAAACATCTAAAACGTCCCCCAAAAAAATTATTTTATATGATATAATTATAAATTCATGTGAAAATTAGAAGTGATTCTTCATTTGGCTTTTAGGCCTAAACCTTGCCTAATAGGTTTGATTACAACCTTGAGGGTCTAGGCAATCTTATTTAATTTCATCCTTATAAAATTGGTATCACATGTTGGTATGGATTCTATAAAAATTCATACACATATATTAAATGTTAAAACATCACCAGGTTCACCGTTTATCACTTTCTTTCCAAACCTGCCAGTTTATACTCATAAGGGAGTACCCTCTGTCTTAGATAAAATAGAGGGCACTTACCCTATTTGTCTAGAAAAAACAAAGTGTTTTATGGGTTTATATAGGTTATAATTACCCTATGTACAATTTTTTTTCCCTTATTCATATCATTTTACCCTTCATAAGCACCAACACCATTGACAAACTCCTGCTAAGACAAATTGTATGTAGTGTCTCTTGTTATGGACTATATGTTGGATTCTTAAGGCTGCCCTTCTTCTTGATTACTATTTATAAGGATATATATAGAATATTATGGTCATAATTGAAATTATTATTGGTTATTTACCATCTCAATTTCCCACATAGCTCTCACTACCTAATCTTCCATTTACTATCCTTAATTGTAAATTATATTTTTGCCTTGGAGGAGATATTTGTAGCTGAACCTATGTGTTTTGGGATTAAGAGCAAGGTCTAAAAAATATTAATGGTTCACTAGAGTAACTTTTTACTTTATTTAATTAATTTACTTCATATTCATGATTTAACAACATGTAAACATACTCCTTTATGCTCACTACATACTAATTGTTTGCTTCCTTTGACTATGTCTTATTCTTTGACACTATACGTGTAGGTGTTATTTACTAGTGGCATGGATTATATTATAACCTTATAATATCCTTTACCATTTATTTTAACTTTTTTAATCACATTAATTGTCTATATCATCACTTTGGAGGTTGAAGTGCTCTCAAGACCAGTCATAGGTAGTTGATTGTGTCGAAGCCATTTAAACCCTACCTATAGGTGAAAATCGCCTTTTATAGCTGTCTAGATTGATATGGGGTCATATTAAACCTATAATACCACATCATAGTTATTTTAGTGATATATACCATGAATTTTCCATGGGAACTTATACAAGTCACCAACTAAATCACTGCCACTTGTAGGTGGGTGTTTAGGTAATTTGTACATAGTGTAGGTGTGTATGGGAAACAAAACACTTCTAATCATCTCATTATGATGATATTTTGGGTCAAAAATGTTAATTAAACCATTTAAAACCATTTAAATATGTCTAAAATTTCAATTTTTCAATTTGGGTGACAAAGGTCTCCTTTGGACTTAGAGCTATAGGTTTCACTGCCTATTCTCAATGCATAAAATAATAAGTTTGAGCCTCTCATCAACTAATATCGATTACTCGACTACCATTTTTAATTTTACAAGTCATTTTATTATTCAGGGGATAAAATTTGAGTAAAATTAGGTTCTCCCAATCTCATTATAACCTTGTAAAGTTTCTATAAAACTACCAAGTTCTCTATTTTGCCAATTTGTGGATAAAGGGCTTGAAACACTCATTGAGTCTTTAAACATGATCTCCTATTTCCAATTGTAAATATCATACCTCAAATGGGTATTATATTTTATACCCAAATTATATGACTTCAATAATATCTTCAATACTTGCTTCATCACTCCATATGGCTTATTAGACTCTCTGATAAGTCACCTATAGGTGAACTTTTACACACTCAGACAATGAAGATGAGTATGGGCAGTGAGCCTTATAATTGGAATTAAATGGGTTTTAGGGTCAAATACACACCTAAAAATTAAATTTTAAAAATTTAAATACCCTTATAAATATTCAATCAACTCCAAAATGATGTTTTAACATCTCTCAATCTATATTTAGCCACTCGTAGGTGGTTCATTCAAAGTGCATGTAGTTAGTGTAAAGATCCTTCAAACCATACATAGTGTATGAAAATTTGATCACTAAAATTTCCTTAAATTAATTTAAAATTAATTTTTATCATCATGAGTATCTTTCACCAGTTTAAAACCTTCATTTCAATGTGATCTTCTCAAACCAAACACCTGTAAGTGTATGTTAATGGCAAAATCATGTATAAAAGTTCAATATGACTACAATAGTTCTTATTTTACACACTTTATAATATATCACTTGTTTTTTAATTATAATTTAATATATTCAACCTAAATACTATAATTATACCTCCATGTCATGTTAAAATTCCTACATAATTCATCTAACTGACTGTATGTGGCAGTCCTATAGCAAACTGACTGTCTATGGTAGTTATGACTACAAGCTCATGAAATTTATTTGGATGATGAAGTTTAAAGGTGAAAGGAAATAGGAAATTTAAAAAATGTAAATGGAACTATAAAAATCCTCCGTAACCATTAAAAAATCATGAAAATATAGATTATAGTGGAAACCTACCAACAACATAAAATGGGACCAATCTACAAACTTGAGGTGATTGGATCTTAAAATCAAATCCAAACTTGAAAATAAATGATTGGTAACATGAGAAAGTATATTAAAATACCTATATAATCAATTCTAATAGATATATTTTATGTAATTTCTCAAACCAAGGCAAAACCTATAGGGTGCATAGATTAATAAGAAAACTAAATAGTCTAACTTCTTCAAAATGGTTCATAAAGCTCATACAAAAATTCCTATACAAAAAATAATCAAATTTAATCTGAAAGAGTTTAAAATACACCCCTAATATAATTTTTATTTAAACCTCTCATGTTGATCATACCAAATACAAACCTAAAAATGGCTTTTGCTTGCCAAGCCTAGTGGAAGGAGAGATAAGAAATTTTCTTCATTTGTTTGAGATTATGATGAAACTAACCATTTAAAAAAGTGTGTAATGCCAAGGGAAACTCTTTAAATGTACCCAACTATATAAGTTTGTACAAATTAACAAAACTCCTCTTTTTTCAAGAAAACTACCATTTTTTTGAGGAACCTACCACTTTTTAGTTAGTAATAGTTACTTAAGACATAAGAGGACACATGGGGAATAAAAACGTCACTTTAAAAATTCACATTTCTCTAGTAGGCCATATAAGTCATTAAATTCTCAATTTTGACCCATAAAATGACTCAAAAGGACATGTTGGCTAATAAGACTAATGACCAAGGCCAATATAACATTAAATGATCCATGATATACCTTATTAACAAATATTAAACCCCTTATAAAACTACAAAATCTGGTTTTTACCTATAGGGGTCCCAATTTAAACTACAAGGTCAAATTTGGTCAAAAAATTGTTGACTCATAGGGGTAGCATGATTGATATGCTAAGGATCAGTAGCCTTATCAAACTATTGGGCTTAGGGAGTCATATAAATTCTAAAGCAAAATAATGAGACCTTTGACCATAGGCTTTGATCAAGCCAAGACCACTTGATTACCTCAACCACACAAAAAAGGACATAGATAAAATAATGTAAACAAGATAACAAAACACACACATGTGCTCAAAGCACTTAGGAAAAATATGAAGCAAACAACTATATACAACTATAAATAAAGCATACCTCCCTTTTTAGGATCAAAATGAAAGTTTCTTGCATCTCCTTCTTCATGAAATGAATCATGGTGCTAAGCATGTTACTCTCTAGATTGAACACTTGATAAATCAAAACTACTTCTTGGCACCTTAGATGTTATGATCTCAATTAATCCATATTTAAATATGTCTCCAATGTAGAATTATTCCTCTTAGACCCATACACATACCTCATAATGCTACCCACTCTTCATCTCATGGTCAATTTTCATGTTCTTTGTAGGCATAGTTTAAGAGGAATGGTTTCTTATTTGTTGGGAGATTGAGGGAAAAAAAATCTTGTTTTGATCTCTAAAGGCAGATGTGAAATTTTATCTTGATCATCCATGACATTTTGAACAATGTCATCTTGTTTACCATCACTTATAATGAGATCCAAAGAATTTGTAGACCCCTTGAGAGACTCAGACTCATTAAAAATGTTTTTAAACTACTACCATAAGTCCTCATCTTCATTTTGATCAACATTATGAATGGGCAAAAAAATATAAGATCCTTAATCCTCTTATTTAAAATCCAAAAGGACCTCATCAAAGATTTTCTCTTAAACACAAGGAAGGCATTCTTCATCATCAACCAAACAAGAAGACTCAACACAAAGGCTCACCTCTTCCTCATCATTTGGGACCTCTTGAGGGCTATCAAATTTTATCCTAGCTATCATAATCTGATCGTGTTTCACAAAGGATGCAATATCCTCCATCTCCTTCTCTTTCTTAGTGATTCCAAGACTAGGCATCTTAAAAGTTGTTGACCTATCCCAATGAGGCTATCAAGGAGTTAAATTTTCCTCAAATAAGAGTTCTAAATTTTATTCAACCAAATGCTCATTTTTATGTTCCCATACCATATGTACATCAAGGCCAAGAGTGATGAGGTGAGGACAAGATAAAATATTTGTTGGAGGTGGAACATATGACTCAAAATTAGATTGTAAATTACTTATAAGGGATTCTTTTGAAAGATCTTAAGGAAGGTGAGGTAGACCTTGGGCTAAAATAGCTTGGTTTTATTCCTTACATTTGAAAATTAATTCATTTAAATCTAATTTATCTTAAAAACTCTCTTGAGGAAGGGTAGATGGGGTGTGTTTAGGCATAGGATCTTCTTTTGGGTCTAAACCTTCCATCACACCTTGACTTAGAAACTTCATTTTTGACTCTAACTCTTTAATTTTGCTAGCTAGGTTCTCTTGGAAAAGTATTTATTAAAGTTCATAGGAGTCTTCATGAGAAGTAGTAGTACAAGGGGTTGACATGGAAGATAATAAGTCTATTGAGGAAGGGTGGGAGGGATTTGTGAAGGATCAACTTCACACTCAACAATGATTTTATCCTCTATCTTTCCACATGATTCTACTATCTTATTATAGCTTAATATGTTAGGATTACAAGTATTTTCTTGATTTGGTGATGAAATTTAAGGAGTGGATGAAGTTTTCAAGTAATTGTAATCTCCTTAGGCTTGGATTCTCCACCTTATCTCTAACTTGGAATTTAATATCTAGAGGTCTTTTCTTGAGGTGGGGATGTAATGAGAAAGTCCAATGAGGGCTTGAATTCTAATAACATATATTGATTCATTTAATTATTGCCCAAATCAATTTTCCTATCAAGATTAGTTCAAGAACAAGGTTTCTCTTTTCAACTTTCTCTTTCAATTAATTAGGAAAAGGGTGACTTTGATAAGCTTAATTGGGTTCATGAGTAGGGGTCAAATAAGACTGATAGCAATCTTGGAGAAGTGGATATGAAGTTTTATAGTTTTTGTGATGTTTCCTTTCATGAATTATTATCCTATCCTCTATGTAAGAAACCAAGCCACTCACATCTAGCATCTCACTTGTGAGCCTTTGCCAATTGGCTATCCTAATAGGTGCCCACTCTATTTTGAACATCTCTAACACATCTCTCACCTTATGAATAAGATGAATAGGAAACTCTTGACCAAATCCCCTTAGAGTATCAATATTTAACATGTACCTCTCATATCCCAAAACATTTTACTTGAAAGTGGAAATGGAATAATTAAATAAGTGACTAGGTTGACTAGGAGCAAGATATGGATAAGGTTGATTGTAGGGCTGATACACTTCATGAATGGGCTGATATGCATCATGAATGTGCTGATAATGGTCATATTTGAGTTGGTAAGGATAATAAAAAGGATAATAAGTACTATCATCGGCTTAATATGCCTCACTAATTTATGTAAAATAAAACTCAGTACCAAAGTTAGCCATGAAACTTCATTGAAAGCAAGAACACAAATAAATATATTACTAACAATCTTAAAAAAAAAACATAGATTGGTTGACCAACTGATGTATCTTCAAAGTCATTATTGATGCTTGGATAAATGCCTCCAAAGTTTGATGTATTAAAGGATAACACAAAAAATACTTCAATTTTTTGGACTAAGAATCCCATTGGGCATGCCAAAAATTGTTATCACTTGGATTTTCAACCTTTAAGGAGATGTATCAACTCTCCTCATCCAAGTGGCACAATTGAAACACCTCTAGGCTTATGGTTATCCTAACAATGAGGTGAATCTCTAGATAGGGTTAGCTCCCTTGATGTACCACTTTGGATCACTACTACACCTAAAATGTGTGGGGAGAGGAGGCAGGGATGGAGAGAGATAATTGAAAGAAAACTATCCTAAGGGTGGTGATACACTGAATAGATTGATAATTTCAAACTAAGTGCATATTACACTTGAAACTAAGAGACTAACCAAACATACACTTCTCCAATCTGCATGTTCTCATATCAATACTACATTATGAGGTTATGGATGAATTTTTAGGCTAGGAGGACTAGAAAAGAGGCCTTTAATGGAACTATTGAATATAATAACTCACTCAACCTTGACACTTACTAGAAAACTTCACATGTCCTACAAGAAGAATATTTACAACTACAAATAGATGATAGAATGAAATAATCATGTTAAAGAAAAAAGAGCTATCAGCTATATAAAAATAAAAATTACAAATGAACACACTAATAATAGTCATAAAAGAGGTAAAAATAATTAGTATTATTTATCAAAAGGCATGAAAATGAGTACGTATTTTCCATACTTAGGTGGAGCATAAGTTACAATGGCCAAAATGGCTAGTTATTATAAAATTTGAGAGAAAGATGAGAAGAGATAAGTATAAAGGTCACAAGGACACTTGTAAATATAATAAAAGGGGTTACATTTGCATGATAATAGGATATGGGATGAACCATTCAAGGTTATAAGAGACAAATGGCCATATAAGGCATAAAACTCATGAAAAGTGGCATGAAAGCTCTCATTCTAGATTAGAAAATTGCCTTCATGATTTGGAATTGTTTGAATGTCCCAAAACTAATAAGGGATAGTTATGATGATTGGAATGAAGGATAAGTATTTCAATCATGCCTCTCCATGCATTGGTTGTAAGCTTGGTCATCTGAAATCATTTGGGATTGAGCCATCATCATTTATAGTTCAAAATACTCTTCCTTCATGCACCCTAGACACTTGGCCTCTAAAAAGGCATAATTTTTCCATGTAAATAAATTTTAGGTAATGTATGAAATATATGAATACTTTACATAAATTTAGAGGCATCATACACACCTTCAAGTTAGTTCACTTGAAGTTTTCCATCCTTCTCACTAGCTTGGTCATTATGCTAGTTTTGATTAGCTGAGATAAAGTAGTTAGTTTAAGAACTTAGGATTTATTAAAAGGAATTTAACTGAAATTGGTAGTTATAATAATTCCTAATATTCCCTCCTAGGTTATTGGAATCTCTTAAAACCTCCTATAACCTACATAATACATAAAGGTGTCTAGAAAAGCCTATTTTTCACTCCATTTATACATTTACATACAACTAATCCTGATGAAGAGTATACTAAGAGATTCATCTACAACATCCAATCATCATTATAATCAAACTATTCCATCTAGATTCATCTCCAACCTTCTTTTCCCAATCGGATCAATAACAAGGGATTGCAAGGGTTTTGAGTAGTTTCAACTCTTAAGCTATGTTCATAAAATGGAAAATTGTATATGCCAAAAAATTACACTAGAACATAGTTAAATAACTTTATAAACTTCCCATAATTCCTTATATCCCCATGCAAAACATCAAGAAAGATATGAACACTTTAAATCACCCTATCAAGCTTCTCCTTCCCTTTCTTGCAAGCCTAAGTGGCTTTTGATCTAAAAAATGGACTTTATTGTGATTTATCTGCATGAAAAGATATTTAACACATATAAAATGTCCCCACAAACATTATTTGATAGTTTATAATACTCACTTCATGGTAAAAGTATAAGTGATTCTTTTTTTGGCTTTTAGGCCTAAACCGTTCCTAGTAGATTTGACTAAAACCTTGAGTGTCTAGCCCATACTATTTTATTTATCCCTGTAAAACTTGGTATCTCATGTTTTTATATGTTATATATAACTTATACACCTCATTTAAATGTTAAGACATCACTTGGTCCATCATTTATCACTTTATTTCCAAACCTGCTAGTTTATGCTCATAAGGGATTACCCTCTGTCTAAGATAAAATAGATGGAACTTACCCTATTTGTCTAGACAAAAAAAGTGTTACATGGGTTTTTATACATTTTAAGGACCATATGTATAAATATTTTTCTTTTGGTCATATCATTTGACCCTTTATAAGTACCAATACCTAAGACAGACTGTATGCAATGTCTCTTGTTATGGACTATGTGTTGCATTCTTAAGGCTCCCCTTCTAATTGATTAATATTTATAAGGTAATATAGATAACACCATGGTCATATTGTAAATTATTATAGGTTATTTACCATCTTAACTTTCCACATAACTCTCACTTCCTAATCTTCCATTCACTATCCTTAATTACAGATTGTATTCTTACCTTATAGGAGACATTTGTAGCTAACCCTATGTGTTTTGGGATTGAAAAAAAGGTATAAAAAATATTATTGGTTCATTGGAGTCATTTTTTAATTTATTTAAGTCATTTTATTCATCTTTATTCTTTACCAACACCTAGACATTCTCCTTTATGTTCATTGCCTCCTGATTATTTACTTTCTTTGATCGTGTCCTATTCTTTGACACCATATTTGTAGGTGTTGTTTTCTAGTATCATGGGTCCTATTATAACATTATAATATCCTTTACCAGTGATTTCAAATTTTTCACTCACCCTATTTGGCTAGATCAACACTTTGGATTTTGAAATTCTCTCAAGACCAATCATAGGTAGTTTATTGTGTTAAAGCCATTTAGACCCTGTCTGTAGGTGTAAATCACCTTTTTGGAGATGAATACATTGATATTGGGTCATATGAAACATATAATAACACATAATAGTTATTTTAGTGATATATACCATTCAGTTTCCATGGAAAAACTTAGACAAGTCACCAACTAAATCACTATTAGTTGTAGGTGGGTGTTTAGGCATTTTGTATGGACTATAGGTGTGTATAGGAAGAAAAACACTTCTCATCATCTATTTATGATGATATTTTATGTAATATATGTTAATTATACCATTTCAAACAATTCCAATATGTTTACAAGGTCAATCTTACAATTTGGGTGACAAAAGTCTCCTTTGGACTCAGAGTTGTAGGTTTCACTACCTATTCTCAATGCATAAATTCACAACTTTGAGCCTCTCAACAACTAATATCCATTTATTAACTACCATTTTTAATTTTAAAAATAATTTTCATATTTATGGGATAAAAATTGAGTAAAAACATGTGCTATCAATCTCATTAAAACATTTTTGTAAATTTTCCATAAAACTGCGAGGTTCTTTATTTTGCCAATTTAGGGATAAAGGGCCTGAAACAATCATTGAGTCTTTAAACATGATATAATTCTTAAATTTATAAATATAATACATAAAATTGGTATAAAATGTTCTAAAAACATGATAGGACTTAAATAGTATTATCAACACTTGCTTCATCACTCCTTATGTCTCCTTAGACTCTCTGATAAGTCACTGGTAGGTGGACTTTTGCACACTCAGGCAATGAAGATGAGTATGGGTAGTAATAATTATAATTGGAATTAAATGGTTTATAGTCTCATCTCACACCTAAAAATTCACACTTTAACCTTTACATACCTTGATAAATATTCAATAAACTCCTAAAAATATATTTCAACATCTCTTAGTCTATATTCAGCCACCTGTAGGTGGTTCTTTCATAGTGCAAGAAGTCAATGTAAAGATCCTTCAAACAATACATAATGTATGAAATTTTAATCACTAAAAAACCTTTAAATTAATTTAAAATTAATTTTTATAATCATTAGGATATTTAACTAGTTTCAAACCTTCATTTCAATGTGATCTTCTCAAACCAAACACCTATAAGTGTATGTTAATGGTAGAATTCTGTAAAGAAGTTCAATATGACTACAGTAGTTCTATTTTTACACCATTTATATGATATAAATTGTTTTTTCCTGGTAATTTTATATATTAAACCTTAATACTATATGTATACCTGTATTTCATGTTAAAAATCCTACACTTTTCATCTAATTGATTATATGTGGTAGTCCTATAGCAAACTAATTATGTATGGCAGTTATTATTGCAAGATTATGAGATTACTTTGGAGAATGAATTTTAAAGGTGAAAATAAATATTTGGACCTTTAAAAAATTTATATTCAACTATCTCAACCCTATGTAACCATTAACAAAGCATGAAAATCTAGATAATAGTGGAAACCTACCAATAACATAGAATGGGACCAGTCTACATACTTGAGGTGATTGGCTATTCAAATCAACTCCAAACTTGAAAAAAAGGATTAGAAACATGTGAAAATATATTAAAATACCTCTATAATCAATTCCAATAGCTATATTTTACATAATTTCTCAAACTAAGGCAAAACCTATAGGTTGGATAGATTAATAAGCAAACTAGATAATCTAACTTCTTAGGAATTGTTCATAAATAGTAGACCACCATTCCTCTGAAAAAACATCAAATAGAAGATGAATAAGTGTATAATATACCCCTAATATAATTTTTCCTAAAACATCTCTTGCTAATTGTACTAAGTACAAACCTAAAAATTACTTTTGCTTGCCAAGCCTAGTGGAAGGAGAGATAAGTGATTTTCTTCATATTTTTGAGATTTTAATCAAACCGATCACTAAAAAAAGTGTGTGGAAGACCAATGGAAAATATTTAAATGTACCAAACTATATAATTTCATATAACTTAAGAAAACTCCTCTTTTTTCAATAAAATTATTTATTTTATAAGGAACTTACCACTTTTAAATTAGTAATAGTTAATTAAGACATAAGAGGACACATGGGGCATGACATCATCACTTGAAAGCTTCACATTCCCTAAGAGGTCATAAAATTCATTAAATACTCATTTTTTACCCCTAAAATGACTCAAAAGAACATGTTGCCTATTAAGAGTAATGAAAAATGCTAATATAACATTAAATGACCTATGGTATACCTTATGACCAAATATTTTTATCTTGTCGATAGACAATAGCTCCTTAGAAAAATATAGGAAGTTGAGTCAAGTCTTGTAAGGTGTATACTATTTTCTTTCCTAATCAAGATCTTACAAATCATAAATCTTGCATAAATATTGTAATCTCTCTTATAAAATTTGAAGTTTAAAGTAATATTGAAGCTATAGCCATTTGGCCTCTGTCTACTATCGTGGGTTTTTCTAAGGAGCTACTATCTATTGATGAGATAAAAAGATTGGTATCAAAGATTCATGATATAGATGGTTGGTCTCTAAATATTCTCCCAAGATCCCTATCATTTAATTCTTTTGAATCTAGATCCTCTTCTCGTAGGAAAAGTAAATAATATTCATCCTCTCGAAGAGCTATTCAGAGAGGAGAAATTTTATTTAAAGATGAACCTGTAAACCACGGTCCAAATCCCAATGATCTAACCAATACTTTTATGAGTCTTCCTAGAGAAAATATTCTTGAATTCTACATATAGGATAAAATCACTCTGTATAAAGGAGGAAGATGTCCTCCTCATTGCAAAGTATACAAGCAGTTAGAGGGAACTTTCAGTTATTTTTTAGCTGCTTTCTAACCATGGGAACTAATCCCAAGCCATCTAATGAATTCAAACATAGAAATTATGTTTCTATATTTAATTCTCATTTCTCAATTTTTTTTGGTGATTTATGTAAAGATGTCATATGCGTAAGAAATTCTTTATCTAGACTTCCTATTATTGAAGACCATATCCAACATATCAGAAAAACTTGTAATGAGATTTAGACCTAAGCAGATCAAACCTTGAATTATGTATGCCCTACTTCTAATAAGGTTACTATAATCCACCAAAATCTCACAGTCTTCAATAATAAGTTAAATGATCTTGATTCTAAATTTTCCTCCTTAGAATCAAGTCTAGATTGGTTAGTTATTGAACAAAAGAAGGACAAAGTTAAAATTGAATAAGTTCAAGAAGCAGACTTCCTTGCTCTACCAGCCCATGGAACTTCCTCTATCAATTTTGGTAGTAGTTTTAGACCTTCTAAAAAGCCAAAATCCCCTACTACAATCATGATGCAAAGAATCCAAATCCCATTTTAACCATGGTACCTCAATATAGATGATATTTTAAATCCTTTGAATGAAATAACTACCTTGTGTAATTCAATGAGAGTCATCTATGTCACTACAAATTTTGATCCTCCTCCTACCACTACTCTATTTGCATCAAAATATTTATGGGGAATGGAATTACCCAAAAAATGGTGGAATTCCATGACTAAACAAGAATAGACACTCTATGTACATAGATAGTCTATTCATCTTAACACTTTGTACCATATGTTAATAAATGAATTCACTCCACCAGAGGGAAACAAAGAAATTGAAAGTTGTAAATGGCTTATGAAAATGTATTTGTGTGATCTGAAATAGTTTGATTAATATTCTAAGAAATATATATATCTGGCCTATGAAGATAAATGCTTCAATGATAATTCTATTAAAATCAAATTCTTTGAGTTTCTACCTTGCCATTTAATTGATAAAGTTATCTAGTATATTTATCTCAAGGGCCTCACCATCTTGGCCATGTCTCTATCTAATGTCATTGATTTTACATGCCAACAAGCTATGTAACTTGTTTCTGACACTAGAACCATGCATAATCTTAGTAAGCACCAAGCATCTCGTATTGCTGCCAATTTTCCTAAAATTACACCATTTGGATGTTAGCATTTTGTTGCTCTAAAGAAACATTAGAAATAGTGTTGAATGCATCTAATCTTTAAATGTAATTCTTTTCTTCACCACATTCCTATTCTCCACCACACCATTTCATTCACCGTCAACACACTCCATGTCTAATTTCTAATAAAACCATCTATTGTCTCTATAGAAAGCCGGTCCATATTGATCTAGAATGTTCTTGCAAAAATTCCACTATCTAAGCTATTTAATCTTCTAATGCAATAGCATGGTGGGATCTCATTGATGAAAAAGAATATTTATATGATCAATAAGATATTTTTGAACCCATTTTTGAAGAACTCTCTAAAGAATAAAATGATGATCTCCGAGATGAACTAGACCTGGAATGATTAGTATATGATTTATAAAATCCTCTTACAAATATGGAGAGACCTTGGAATAGATATAATAAATTTCAATTTCCAAGAGAGATATATAATATGAAGCATGGGGACAAATGTCACGAGGTCATTAATAAAATGAAGAATATCCTTAGAAAGAGAGAAGAAGAAATAATTGAGGTAGATAGTCTAATATGCCTTGAAGTCTACCTTTTTTAAATAACCCTATAAATATTCCTGTGTAGTTCTATAGTTCTTTCAGACCAAGTGAATCCTGGATAAAGAATATGTTTACCTCTAGAGAGCAGCCTCTAGAAATCTAATCTCCAAAGTTTGATGACACATTTTGTATAGATTTTAATAATTTTGATCCATTTTTAGAACTTGCTAAATAAAATGAAGAAGAAAGAGAAATTATTGATGAATTCTACACCTGTCTAAATGATGGAGAATGTAATAGGACATTTATTCAAGAAGAAGAGCTAGAAGAAGAAGTTAAAGAAGAACCTACTCCTATTCACCTTTTTTATCTCTCTAAGCATAAATCGGTATGTACTACTGTACCTACATTAGAAGATATGCAACCAATTTATTTGACTCAATTACTCAATGGAATATTTTCCCAATTCACTACTATAAAGTTGAATGGAAGATTAGTTTATGCTCATGTTGAGACCGGCACATCTATTTATTTTGATAAGCCTCCATTGATAAAATATTGGTAAAGATTAACATAGTCACAATCTTATAAGAGTCTAGATGTTCAAGGAAATAGTTTACCTATAATCTCAACAAACATCAATAGCCATTCCGAATCCAGGACAAAATATTCACTTGTGATTTCTTGCCTATGAAAGAATGCTTGTAGATATCCTATTAGGAGGTGCTTTTATTGATAGATATTCACCCTATGAATCTACTCCTAAAAGTGTTCACTTCACCATAAATAATGAAAGAATAAGAATTCCTAGATTGGTGTATGCTATAGAACAATTTCCTAGCTCAATGACCTGGACTCCTAACATTAAAGTCCTTCAGAAT
Organism: Torreya grandis; assembly: GCA_037957365.1. Taxonomy (NCBI): domain Eukaryota; kingdom Viridiplantae; phylum Streptophyta; class Pinopsida; order Cupressales; family Taxaceae; genus Torreya; species Torreya grandis. The sequence goes on from JARHVA010005014.1 coordinate 589,657, forward strand.
ATAGAAGCCATAGGACTAAAAATTAAAGAAAATATCTGTTCTAATAATCCCCAAAAAATTTGGGAAAAATACATGCCAATCATGGAAATTAATATCCAAAAAGGGAAAAGAATGAAAATAGGGAAGAAGATCCCTATTCTAGCCCATGACTACTAGGATATGGAAAAACAAATTGTAGAACTACAAGAAAATGGCTTTATTATGAAATTTATTTCTCCTTATTGTTGTTATGCCTTTATGGTGAACAAACATTCTGAGCAGAAGAGGGGAAAGAAATGAATGGTTATAAATTATAGGCCATTAAATGTCATAATTGAACCATATCCATATCCCATACTAGATAAATCCTATTTGATCGAGAAAGTAGCAAATTTTAAATATTTCTCCCAGTTTGACTAAAAATCAGGGTTTTACTAGATAAGAATCAAAGAGTCTTATTGTGAGAAAATTAGTCTCAGTTGTCCTTTTGATCATTTCCAATGGACAATCATGCCCTTTGAGTTAATAAATGCTCTTGCTTATTATTAGTCCCATATGGATGACATATTCAAAGTAACATCAAATTTTATTTTTGTGTATATAGATGATATTCTTATTTTTAGCATGACTCTTAAAGACCACTTACATCATCTTCAAACATTTTATGATATAGCCTATAAAGCTAGAATTGTCCTTTCAAAAACTAAAATCTAGCTCTATAAAATAGAATGCAATTTTTTGCGAATGGTAGTCCAAAATTAAAAGTTAGAGGTTCAATCACATATCAAAGAGAATATTTTTGAATTTATTGACATCATGGATAAGCCTAAGCTTCAAGAATTTTTAGGCATGCTTAACTATCTTAAAAGTTTTTACCAGGATGTAGGAGAAGATAGATTCATTCTACAAGAGCTATTGAAGAAAAAGTACTTTCAAATGGAATTCAAAACATTCTTAGGATATTCAAAAAATCAAGTCCAGGTATAGAATCTACCTAATTTGTATATTCCAAATTTTGACAAATTCATTATATATATATAGATGTTTTTGATCATGCATAAGGTGGTATATTAGTTTGTATTGATAAAAACCAGGAATATGTTTATGATTTTTCCATTGGTGTGTTTAGTGAAGATGTTTTGAAGTGGATTTATTTAGATAAATAAATCTATGCTATTAGAAAATGTCTAAAAAAGTTTGCTTTGAAGATTATGCATCTGCATCATTTTATCATCAGGACAAACTATACAAGGTTTCTAAATTTTGAGGAAAAGGATCATAGGAAGAAAGATGGTCGAGGTAAATATATCAAATGGCAATATTATTTTAATCGATTCAATTATACTATAAAACATATTTAGGGGAAAAATAATGTGGTTGCAAATTGGTTAAGTATATAGTATCCTATCTCTATGATGCATCAACTTGATCTAGGATTTAATCTGACCTAGATATTCAATAAGAGATTTTTTGAAGCTAATGTAATGTTCCAAGGATAAATACTAAAACATAGCTTAAATGAGGCCTATCTTAGAAGATCTAGAGCTACCTCCATGATACTTTAGTGTATAAGAGTTACAGACATGTCTATAGACCAAAATCATGGACAAATTTTTATCCATAGACTAAACAATAATCTCCATTTACTCCATCTATGTGATCTGGTAAGATGACCTAACCATAATTGGGATATCAAAATGGGTCATCAAATATCTCAAGATAATAATTGGACATATGTTTTTGTCTGAGATCTAAGACCCACTACAATCAATAGACAAGATGATTTGGATGAAGAAATGATTGTTAATATAATCATCAAAAGAAACCTAGCATGGGAATCCTAATTTTTTGTACAAGTAATCTATTCAGTACTAGACAATGGTCCCTAATGAACTATTTATCAGACTTTTCAGTACAGATGTCATTTCTATTTGATCATAATTGATGATGTAGTGGATGAAGTGAAAGTAAATTTAGACCCATAACCATCTACATAGGAATATTCTATCAATTTAAATGCATCATTTATCCTTTGATGATAAGGAGGAATATACTCTTGCAAAGCTAAAGTAATGACGAGATAGACACCACCTAGGTAAAGATTCTAGGTAGGACCTCTCTCTTGTTATAAATAAAGGGTTGTGTGTTCCTTCTATAAATAAACTTGTAAATATTCATATGCAGTTCCCTAGTTCTTTTAGACTAGTATAATTCAAGAATATTTTCTCTAGGAAGAATCATAAAAGTATGGGGTAGATCATTAGGAGTTCATGACATCTTTACACAAATCATCAAAACAATCATTTCTTCATCCAAATAATCTTTTGGATTAATTATAGTGCATCCTAGATCTCAGACAAAAGCATATGACTAATTATTATCTTGAGATATTTGATGACCCATCTTGATATCCCAATTATGGTTAGGCCATCTAACTAGATCACACAAATGGATTAATTAGAGATTATTGTTTAGTCTATGGATAAAAATTTGTTCATGATTTTGATTTATAGAAATGTCTACATCTCTTGTAATCTGATGTATCATGGACACATCTCTAGATCTTCTAAGATAGGATTCATTTAAGCCATGTTGTAGTATTTCTCCTTGGAGCATTACATTAGCTTCAAAAAATATCTTATTGAGTATTCAAGTTAGATTAAATCCTGGATCAAGTTACTGCATCATAGACATAAGATGTTGTCTACATAACCAATCTATAATAACACTATTTTTCCTCTAGATATGTTCTACAGTATTATTGATTTGATTAAAATAATCTTTCCATCTGATATATTTACCTCGACTATCTTTCCTGGTATGATCCTTTTCCTTGAAAGTTAGAAACCTTGTATAATCTATTCTGATGATAAATTAAGGCAGATGCATAATCTTTAGAGCAAAATTTTCTAGACATTTTTTAATAGCATAGATTAATTTATCTAAAGAAATCCACTTAAAAAAAAATTCACTAAACACACCACTAGCAAACTCATAAACTTATTCCTAGTTTTTTTAATACAAACTAATATACCACCCCATGCATGATCATATGCATCTGTATATAAAAAGAATTTGTCAAAATTTGGAATATATAAATCAGATAGATTTTGTACCTTGCACTTGATTTTTTGAATAGCCTAAGAATGTTCAAAATTCCATTTGAAAGTATTATTTTTCTTCAACAACTCTTGTATAATGAATTTATCTTTTCCTACATCCTGGTAAAAACCGTTAAGATACTTAAGCATGCGTAAACATGCTTGAAGCTTAGGCTTATCCATGATGTCAAGAAATTCAACAATCTTCTCTTTGATATGTGGTTGAACTTGTAACTTTAGATTTTTGATTACCATTCCCAAAAAATTACATTTTGTTTTACTAATCTAGATTTTTGTTTCTAAATGGACAATTCTAGCTTTACAGGCTATATCATAAAATGTTTGAAGATGTTGTAAGTGGTCTTCAAGATTCATGCTGAAAATAACAATATCATCTATATACACACAAAAAAATCCTAATGTTCCTTTGAATATGTCATCCATATGGGCCTAATAAGAAGAAGCAACATTCATTAATTGAAAGGGTATGACTATCCATTGGAAATGACTAAAAGGACAACTAAAAGTAGTTTTATCACAATCAAATTCTTTGATTCTTATCTAGTAAAATATTGATTTGTAGTTAAATTGGGAGAAATATTTGTACTTTGCTACTTTCTCAAGCAAATAGGATTTATCTAGTATGGGATATGGATATGGTTCAGTTATGGAATTTAATGGCCTATAATTTATAACCATTCATTTTTTTCCCCTCTACTGCTTAGAATGTTTGTTCACCATAAAGGCATAACAACAATAATAAGAAATATATTTCATAATAAATCCATTTTCTTGTAGTTCTGCAATTTGTTTTTCCATATCCTAGTAGTCCTGGGCTAGAATAGGGATTTTCTTCCCTATTTCATTCTTGTCCCTTCTTGGATATTAATTTCCATGATTGGCATGGATTTTTTGCAAATTTTTTGGGGATTATCAGAACATATATTTTCTTTAATTTTTAGTCCTATGGCTTCTATATTTTTAAGGACTTCAATGTCAAGAGTCTAGCTCATTGAGCTAAGAAACTATTTTTTAGCAAACACCAATCTAGGAATCTTATTCTTTCATTATTTATAGTGAAGAAAAAACTTTTAGGATTAGATCCATAGGGTGAATATCTATCAATAAAAGCACCTCCTAATAGGATATCTACAAGAATTATTTCATGGGAAAAGAAATAGAAAGTGAATATTTTGTCTTAGATTTAGAATGGTTGTTGATGTTTGTAGAGATTATAGGTAAAACTATTGCCTTGAACATCATACTCTTATAAGACTGTGACTCTGTTAATCTTTGCCAAAATTTTATCAATGGAGGCTTAGCAAAAGAAAGAGATGTGTGCATAACTAGTATCGACTTGATCATCAACTAATCTTCCATTCAACTCTATAGTAATGAACTGGGCAAAACTTCCATTGAGTAATTGATCTTAGTAATGAAAAACATTTAAAGATTAGATGCATGTGATGTTGTTTATTATGTTTCTTTAGAGAAACAAACTACCAATATACAAATGGTGTAGTCTTAGGAAAATTGGAAGTAATACGAGATGCTTGGTACTTGCTAAGCTTATGCATGGTTCTAGTGTCAGAAACAAGTTGCATAAATTATTGGCATGCAAAATCAATGACATTAGATAGAGACATGGATGAGATGGTGATAGCCTTGAGATCAATATATTGGATAAATTTATCAATTAAATGGTCAGGTAGAGACTCAAGGAGTTTTATTTTAACAAAATCATAATTAAAGCATTTAGCTTCATAGGCCAAAGATCTATATTGCTTAGCATATTGCTAAAACCATTTTAGATCACACAACTACATTTTCATAAGCCATTTATGGATTTAAATTTCTTTGTTTCCCTCTGGTGGATTGAATTCATTTATTAACATATGGTACAAAGTGTCAAGATGATTAGGCTATCTATGTACATGAAGTGTCTTTTCTTTTTCAGTCATAGAATTCCACCATTTATAGGTAATTCCACATATATATTTTGATGCAAATAGAGCAGTGGTAGGAGGATCAAAATTTGTAGTGACATAGATGAATATCATTAAATTACACTAGGAAATTATTTCATTCAAAGGATTTAAAATATCATCTATATTGAGGTACCATGGTTGTAATGGGATTTGGATTCTTTTCATCATGCTTGTATTAGGGTATTTTGTCTTTTTATAAGGACAAAAACTACTACCAAAATTGATAGAGGAAGTTATATAGGCTAGTAGAGTAGGGATGTCTACTTCTTGAACTTCTTCAATTTTAAATTTGTCCTTATTTTCTTCAACAACTAACCAACCTAGACTTGATTCTAAGGAGGAAAATTTTGAATCAAGATCATTTAACTAATTATTAAAGACTGCGAGATTCTAGTTGATTATAGTAACCTTATCAGAAGTAGGGTATACATAATTCAAGGTCTGATCTGCATAGATCTGAATCTCATTACAAGTTTTTTTAATATGTTGGGCATAGTACTTAAATAATAAGAAGTATAGCCAAAGGATTTATTATATATATGACATCTTTACATAGATCATCAAAAAAATTTGAGAAATGAGAATTAAATTTGGAAACATAATTTCTATGTTTGAATTCATTAGATGGCTTGGGATCAGTTCCCATTGGTTGGAAAGCAACTAAAAAATAACTGACAGTTCCCTCTGACTACTTGTATGCTCCTAGATGAGGAGGCCATCTTCCTCCTTTATACATAGTGAATTTATCTTTTGTGTATAATTCAAGAGTATTTTCTCTAGGAAGACTCATAAAATTATGTGGTAGATCATTGGGATTTTGACCTTGGTTTATAGTTTCATCTTTAAGTAAAATTTATCCTTTCTGAATAGCTCTTCAAGAAGATGAAGATGCTTCACTTTTCCTAGGAGAATAGGATCTAGATTTAAAATAATTAAATGATAGGGATCTTGGGAGAATATTTATAGATCAACCATATGTATCATTAATATTTGATTATCACTTCATTTTAGAAGCAATAGCTTTTAACTAGTCTAGTTTCTAGAATGGCAGTATATCTATGGAAGCTATATGACCTTTCTAGAGTTGGATAGTATCGCTAATCCTTATAGCATATGGTATATTTTATAATATTTTTGGATGGTTAGTATTGGTCATGATATATAAGATTATAAACCTATAAACCTCTAAAGTTATGTTTTTACCTATACGGGTCCCAATTTGACCTACAAGGTCAAATTTGGTCAATAGTTACCTTACCAGATATTGGAACCTCTTCATCAGGAAAAGGATGAGGTAATCATTCCTCCCCCTCAACCCCTAGGTTTATTCTTTGAATCCAATACTAGGGGATTTAGACCCATCTATAAACCCTTCTCCAGATTGGTTAAAAACTTATAATTCATATCCAACCCTAACTTGGATTGGGCCACCTTTTAGTAATAGCTTGGAATCCTATATAGAACCAAGCAAGAGCCTTCACCATCAGAACAACCCACCCTTTCCACTATAAAATCCACTATCACCATAACCCAACCATTGGAAACCTCTACCCATCAAACTATAATAGCACCATCAGAACTAAACTGACCCAAAGTCACCAAATCACCCCTACCATCCCAACTAAACTCACCAAGAACCTTAGTGTATTGCCTACTCATAACATTACTCACTTGTCAATAAATTTGGATCTAAGCCCACTAAACCTATCAAGGAAGCCCCAAGATAAGCTACCCAAGAAGGTAAAACCACCTAAAAACCTAAAAACTAAAATGGTACCTCCCCTTTCCACTTTTCCATCTATGTTTGGACCATAACTCTTTACCTTAATCAAGAAACCAACCATCCCAATCAAAACCCAACCACCAATTTTGATTAAACCATCACTATTACTTTTACCCACAGCTCTTTTCACCAAGCTACCCATGAACATACCTCCTATCTCTCAACTAGATATAAACAAACTTCTTATCTCTCAAATGTCTACCCCAAAACCTTCTAACCATAAACTATCAACCCCTCTACCAAAATTGAAATCATCTACCAAAAATGCTCATTTACCCAAAACCTCTACCACCAAGTCCACTCTTAAAAGGGATTCCACCTCAACCACTAAACCTAAGATCTCTATGCCTTTTCCACCATTTCTTGAATATTACTCAAGCATCCTATGGAGGCTATTATAATCATTTAGCCTAACCTTGCCACCTATTAGATTGTTTGACCCACATACTCCTAAACCATCTTGGTATAATGACAAATTAGTATGTTCATACCGTAAGACACTTAGGTATGACATGGAAAAAAATAAATCTCTCTAAGTGATAGCCCATTAATTATATCATGAATATGACTTGTTATCAGATGAGCCTCTTATGAACCTAACACCGATCCAAGAATCAATAACCATTGACCAACACATACCTACTCCACTCTCACCTCAGAGTGAAGAGTAATAAAAGCAATCATCTAGGCTACCTCCTCCCCCAATATATAAAATTCATATGGTCACATGATTGTAGGCTCAAACAAAGGATAAATGAAAGGAAAAATTGTCCATTTAATGAACATATCCTTCTTCCATCACCCAATCACCTAGCCAACACTAACCACCTTCTACTAAACCCAAGGTGTCTATTTTAGGTCCATCTTAATCTAACCCATTTGAATCAATCTAATGATGATTTTTGAAATAACTTCACCAAATTTAGGTAAAGATGAGTTTATGTGCACTAATCAACACCTCACCCTATCATCACCAAGTGATGATAGAGGATTCGCAATCTATAGAGGTTAGGCTAGAAGACCCACAACCTCTAGCAACCTTTGTCAGAGCTCTTCACATTTCCAACCTTGTTACCTTAGAGGATTCATAAATACCTTCCATTCTTCTAGATGACCTAGATCTTCCCCTTTTTCATTACCATGTACATCAACCAAACTTGCATCAAGAGGGTTATAATTGATGTGGGAGCTAGTATCAACATCATCTCCTCCCATGCCTATAACTAACTCAAGTTACTCATGACCATTATGTCAGAAACATCAGTGGTGCTATAATTATTTAATGATACCATGGCCATAGCTTTAGAAACTATTATCCTTCACATTCATCTAAGACCCCACACCCTCCCATAACTCTTCTATGTAATAGAAAGAGAGTTCTAGTACAATGTTTTGTTGGGATGCCTCTAGATTCATTACATGGGTTATGTGACATCTACCCTACATCGATGCATCAAATTTGAGTATGAAGGTCAAATTATTACCATATAAGCTGACCTAAATCCCTTTACATTATGTAAAATGATGTACCAACCTAGTGATGTTCTCCTTCCTCTATCCAATAAATCTTCACCAATAATAGATGAGGCTACATGTTCTTATACCACTAAAGTCTCCACTAGCTCATCTATTTCTTCCACTCAAATATACCAAAATAGACCCTTTGGAATCAACCTTCTAGCATCTTTCATTAGGAGAGTATCACCTTTTGACCTTTGATGTTTTCCCTACTCCCTAAGAGTATGGTAATCTTGATCAACAACCTAGATATGACCCTAATATTAGAGCCATTATTCATTTCAAACCCTCAACTCATCAAACCAATTTCATCTATGGGGGACTTGATAAACCCCTTGACACCTCTGCCACCTCTCTTTCACCTCAACCATTCATGTCCAACTTCTCCTATCTAGAAAAATGAAAATTTGCTTAGATATACCTTTATAGGTTTGATTTGAAGGGATTTTGTCTAGGTCAATATGAACATAAGCCGCATGAGTTGATTTTGATCAAAATCCAGAAACCTCATGAAAATCATGGCCTCAGTTTAAAGCCACCTAAATAACAAACCAACTGACCTCGCACTATCATCTCATTGATGAGGAAATCCCATTCTTTTCATCCAATCCACCATTGATAGTTAATTATTATGACATCATCCCCCATAATTTTTTTCCATCAATATGATCATCCTTGAACCCCTAACTTATGAAAATATGGGGGCAACCATAACCATTCCTCTAACCCATCCTAAGATGATAGAAGATGATCTCCTACCATTAATATCATTAAGTGTTAAGATGATGATTCCATTCTCACCTATATTGGTGCACCAAATTATTCTATCCACAAATATATTATTCTTGAGACTTCTACCATGCTAAATGAATCCACTAAGGATATCAACTTGGGCACTCTAGATAACCCATGCATTGTCAAAATTGGCCAATCATTAAATTTTGAGGAGCTTTGGGACTTATCCTCCTTCCTGAAAGATAGTAGCATAGCATTTGTTTGGTCTTAAAATGACATGCCAAGAATTAATCCATCCATCACTACCCACAACATAGTCACCAACCATGATGCCAAGCTCATTAGACAAAAAAAATGATGAGTGTACCTTTTCATAGCCCTTCTCATCAAAGAAGAAATTTAACATCTCCTATCCATCAATTTCATTCAACCCATTGACTATCCCCAATGGGTCTCTAATGTCTTACCTGTCACTAAATACATAGGGGTACTTCACATTTATGTGGACATTCATGACCTTAATATCACTTTCTCAAAAGACAACTTTCCTCTACCAAGCATTGACCAACTAGTTGATCTTATAGCCAATCCCGAGATGTTATATCTAATAGATGGATTCTTAGGTTATAATTAGCTCCTAATTTCCCTTGAATATCAACACAAAACTACCTTCATCACCCCATGGGGAACTTTTTTCTATAGGTTCATGACTTTTGGATTGAAGAATGCTAGTGAGACCTACCAATGCACTATGACCTACATCTTCTATGACCTTATTCAAAAAATTATAGAATACTATGTTGATGACCTTATTAGGAAATAAAAATTTCTTAAAGACCATTTGTCCATTCTCAATATTATCTTTTAATGACTCATCCATTAACTTGTCTACCTTAACCCTAAGAAGTGCATTTTTGGTGTCTTTTTAGGAAAGATCCCTGGCTTCATCATATCCCTTTAGGGAATTGAAGTTGATCTAGCCAAAATCAAAGCCATAATTGATATTAATCAACCCACCCACCTAAATAAAATCCATAAATAGTATGGGAAGCTCCAATCCATTCATCACTTTATCTCTCAGCTCTTAGACTGGTGCCAACCCTTCCATCACCTTCTGAAGAAGGATGTATCTTTTAAGTAGAATAATGACTATCAAAATACCTTTGAATCACTTAAAAAGTACCTTTTTTCCCTCCTATCCTCATTCCTCATAATGAAGATCAATTTTTTTACCTTTTTATCTTTTCCACTAACCACTCTTTAGGGGCAATACTTTCTCATTAGGATGAACAACATAAAGAGAAAGCCATCTACTACATTAACTACATGCTTGTAGAGTACGAGACTCAGTACACCCATACTAAGAAAATTTTCATAGCTTTGGTCTTCATGGCCACTAAATTTCACCACTACCTTCTCAATCACAAAACCTATGTCATAACCAATACCAGTCCACTTAAGTATATGCACTCCAAGCCATACCAAAACTAGCATATGGGTAAGTGGATCATACTTGTAGCTAAGTTTGACCTTGAGTTTCTTTAACAAAATAAAATAAAAGGGCAAGTTAGTATCAATTAATTAGTTGATGCACCCTTAGTATATGATTAACCTCCTCTTCTTGAATTCCCCAATGAGTCCATTGTAACCCTCTCTCAAGTAGACTTCACTTATCAAGTTACCATGTTCTAAGATGAATCAAAATGTCAACATGGTGGGGGAGCCAACATCATCCTTATTCCCCTTCATGGTGAACCTCTTACTTTGTCCTTCAAGCTATATTTCAAATGTACCAACAACATGGTTGAGTATGAAGCCCTAGTGATAGGCCTACAAACTATGTTAGCCTTAGGAGTCAAAAGGATAATTTTTTTTGGTGACTCTCAACTCATGGTCAACCAAATCAATGGATCTTACCAGTGCAAAGATGATGTTTTACAATAGTACAAATAATTATCTAACATAATCCTAAAATCATTTGAACACTAACTATCCAAACCACTCTATGATTTATAAACAAGTTTGTCGATATGATGGCATCCCTCACTTCTCAGATCCCATCTGCACCATCTAAATATAAGATATCTATAATTATACATATACTTATCCATCCCTGCTATTCCAAATTATACTCTCCCACCATAGTTAATGTGGAGGAGACCATACCCAACCTTTGATATCAATAGATCTTCCACTATCTCAACCTTTCCATCATTCCTTTTGGTCTTTCTACAAATGCTCAATGAGCATTTATCTAGAGTAACTCATGTTATACCATATTGGGGGAATAATTTATAAATACATCATTGATGGTCTCCTTTTCTATTGCCTACGTAGTCATGAATCCATTCATGCTATCAAGGTAATGCATGATGGGATTTGTGGAGGACATTTTAGTGGTCTAGTTGTCGTTAAACGTATCCTCTACCTTAGCTACTACTATCCTACCCTGAACTAATATTATTGTGATTATGTGAAAAAGTGTGTCAAATGTCAATAACACGCTAATTTTCATCACACACCTACTCATAGTCTTTACATATCCATAGATTTTTGGCCCTTCTCATAATGGGGTTTGGACCTTATTGGTGAAATTAACCCCCATTCTTCATAACGACATCATTCTATCATCACTATGACCAAATATTTTAATAAATTGGTAGAGGCTATTGCTCTTGTCTCAACAAAAGATAAAAATATTATCAACTTTATCAACCATCACATCACTATCATTTTAGTTTTCCTAAAAAAATAATCACCAAAAATGGCAAATCTTTCAAAAACAAACGAGTCCAAGGTCTTTATAATGCATTCGATATCAAGTTAATTTTCTCATCACCATATAATCCTCAAGAAAATGGATAGGCTAAAGCCACTAACAAAAATCTAATTAATATGATAACTAGAATGGTTAATTCATCTAGTTAGTATTGGCATTTACACATCCCCTTCACCTTATGGTCATATCATACTATCATTTGAAACCTTATGGGTGCTACCCCTTTTTTATAATTTTTTGAGTAGAGGTTGTCTTGCCTCTCAAATTTGAAATTACCTCTCTTCACATATCCCTATGAAATCTCATCTCTAAGAGTGATTATCATCAATAACGTTTAGCCCACCTTGAACTACTTGTTGAATGTCGTTTAGCAGCACTCACTCATCTTCATGTATATCAAGAGTGAATCAAATGCAATTATAATAAATACATTAAAGAGCAAGAATTCAATATCAGAGACCTCATCCTAAAGGAAAACCAACATGTCATTGATATGGAGAAAATTAATTGGGGCAAGTTTAATTTCAATTAGCTTAGACCTTATATCATAATGCATAAGTATGGTTCAAGTGCTTATTAGTTTTCCTCTCTTGAAGGTAACCCAGAACCTGAGCCCCTCAATGCTTCACATCTACATCCTTTATTTTGTTAAAATGGGATTAAACTCGGCTTTTGTCCAACTTAAGATCATCCCTTATTTTCAAACCCCATCCATCTCCCTATCTTAGGGGAAACCAATTTAAATTGAATAATTTGATTATTTTTCACAACCATAGCCTAATATTGAATAATGGGTACCAAAACTCTACTCATGGCAATTTCCACCCCTTTCCTAGGATGGATTCCCATGATCATTGTCACCTAAACCTCTTTTACACCTAATAAACCTTCTTGTGATTTTAGTTTTACCTTCATAAAAGGTGACCCTTTAAGCCTATATATGCAAGTCCATGACATCAAAAGCAAACATCAAAATAAAATCAAAAGAACCCACATGGGTCACTCTCTAGAATTTTTAGATTGCACCCTTGAAGGATAACTACCAAAAAATATCCAAATTACTCAATACAAGATAGAATACTCCCTTGAAAGATAGCTATCAAAAGCCTTAAATAAAGAACACAAAAATTATACCACTCCCTTGAAATATGGATGAATAAAGTATTCGTAAAAGCATATAAATTTATTGGAATCTTCTCACATCGATCAATTTCCCCCAAGTCTCCTAAGAAACAACAAAATAACAAAGGACATATTATCAAAATCAAACAAAAATAAAATAATTTGGAAGCTATAATCAGCTTTCATAAGTAGACTTCTTGCATTGATCATTCTAAACCTTACATAACATAGAATTGTTTATGCTAGCTCTTTCGTGACCTATAGAAGAGGCAAACCAATCTCCCAAGAAGGTTCTATTTTCATTTCTCACCCCTTTATCCACTATAAGCAAGGAACTTTGAGCTCACTTGACATAATGTGATCAAGATGACTTTTTAACCAACTAACGAATGCTAATGCAAATCATTTGAAGGGTTTATGTTCCTTAAACCAATCTAAATTTGGTTTTTTTTAGTCCTTTCCAAAGAAGAAGCATCATGAATCCTTCTTATTCTCTCACACTGGTTGATATATTCACTTAGACGTGTGCTTCTTGATTATCTTCTCTTTCTCACATTTGGATTTTTATTTAATTTAATTTATGTAATTTAAACAAAATAACCATAATCATAACCACATAGCATAATATCACCATCAAAATCCATAACAATATCATCATATCAACATTTTAGCATAAATCATCCATGATCATAATCATAATAAACCATATTCACCACATGTCTAAATCCAAGTGAGGAAGTATATACTCATTAAATTTCAGCATAAGCATCCATAACAATATCATCATGTAAATATCATAAAAAAATCATCCGTGAATAATGAGAATCAAGAACCATAATCATAAATGTCATAAACATAATCTTGATATTCAACAATTATCATCACATAATCATATCAAGATTATCATAAACGTTACATCATAAGCATATCAATCCATATCACACATCATCATGAACATAAATTAATGATATATCATCACATGCCTAGTTAGGTGAGTCCATATCAACATCTCATAAACATAATCATATCAACATGACATCATACATAATCAACATAAACATCATAACCATGAACCATAATCCATATGCAAAGACCACTTATATAAATTGTGCATCTATAATCACATAATCATCATCATATATATAAAAATATACACATCTCTCTCAAAATATACGTCTCACTACATCACCTCATAGGCCGGTATCAAAAATCATATACATAATAAGTATGTTTCATAAACCAAATAAGAACCTAAAGAACCAATGCCTCCTAGTGCACCACTACCTCTTAGATTTTAGCCTCATGTACCTATCTATCCTCCCATAGATGTGGCTCACTAACTTAGTGTTGTCATACTCGCACCACCCATAATCCCAGCCCTATACTCACCCTTCATCGCTCATTTGACACATGCCTAAAGACCAAGGCCTCATAGTACCATAGCTCCTCCATAGTCACTATATATCTCTACATAAGGATAGTCACTTTTAGTTCCACCACCATTGGTACTCCACCCTCTATCTTCCATAGAGAATCTCTCTCTTGTATCACCAAGGCTAACTAAGATCTAGCCTGATCTCTCTCACCTATAATAGTGACTAATTGACCCTACACTACTACTAGTGATGCCTATGTCACTACTAAGGATGATTTTATTATGTCTAACTCCACTCATGCCTACTCCCTCTCTTTGATCACTTCTTTAAATATAGGGAAGCCCCCAAAATATGAACATACTACCCATCTCCTATATCATCAACATCCATTACTGTTGACCCTTATCCTTATGACTAATATAAGCTATGGCATAGATTTCTTGGTACCATGTAGGATACCCATATATGACACTTTCATCATTTATCTATATCCTCATTAGTAGCTCTTCATGGTCAATTAAATCATGCACTGGATATGAAGTGGGTAGTGATAACTTTGTATGTTCCCTCATGTACCTCAAAAAAACCTATGTATATCATATACAAGGCCAAAATACCTCCATAACCTATCAAATGGTATGAGCTCTATCTCACCCTCTCATTTTTTCTATATTTATTTTTATCTCTACAAGGATACAGTATGTTTCCTATAATGTGCCCAATCTAGAAACCTAACATATGGTTTCCAAATCTTGTCTCTGGTAGTTAATTCATCTAGCTAGCCTTTAAAGTAGTCAATATCATGTGACCCTCCTGGTCACATGATAGTCACTCCTCCACCATATGTATCCAACTTGGAAACCCATATAATAATAACCCTCATATGACATCCCCATCAATCTCAACACCTAGATGTGTTCATAGGTTCAACAATGAAGAACAAAGCCAATGCTAATCCCATACCTCTTATGGGCTCAAAGTACCCACAACACCTTGTAAATCTAAACTAATAGCTTAAGTGCCCACATAAACACTATATAACACAAAACCATCTCCATAAGCACCCCCAGCAATAAGTAAGGGAACTTCCCATTACTAGAATCAAACAACACATAACATGTCACCACTATCATAATCATCATCATCATGAATATCCTTACATCCCTATCACTCTGGTATAGTGGAATGTAATGGAAACCTCAAAAATGCCACCTTTCAAAATCTATATCATCTCCATATAAAATCCCCATAAGCTCATCTTGCTCCTCCCTCTCAATGTGGTAGATCATCTCTCCCTATATGGGTACTCAAATGATCATGTGTATATCCTTAGGTAGAATTTTGAACTTCCTTATAGGTAGCAAAAAGGTATTAGTTAGTAATCTTGAGGTAGCCACTAACATCATTGCATCTTGAGGTACATGTTAGTAATGCGTCATACCACTGAGGTCCACATACTCCATGTGCACCTAGTCATCATTAGTCATACCTCAATGAATCTCATCAAAAATCTAGGGCACTCTATCCCTCATCTAAATCCTCTTCCATGCCTACAAGGTTTGATAGAAAATAAACTTAGCTCTTTATACTATTTTGGCCTATAAAATCAACCTCTTACACCTACCTCTTATGTTAATATCTTCAACTCATAACATTTACCTACTATGACCTATACCTTTGACTTATCTATATCACTCCCCTTAACCCATATTATCTTTGCCTATCTCATCTTAAAAATTACCTAAACCTTTAAACCTTTTCTTAAGCACAACCATCTACTATGAACCCTTAGGCTACACTCACACCCTTCACCCTAAAACATTTACCAAACGTAACTTCTACCCTTAACACCCAATATTAACCATTACCTATCAACAAACAACATTACCTTTGACCTTAGCTCTTTACAACATTAGCCTTAACCTTAACAATTTACCAAGCCTTTTAAACCTAACTTTTAACTTCCAAAAGTTCACTATTTTCATAGTCAACCATCGATGGTTAAGACAACAACCATTGACAATCACCTCATAGTGACCTATCAATGGTCACTTCTTGACTGCTAGTGGTTACTTTTTGACCATTGATAGTCACTCATGATAGGTAATGGTTGGAAGTGACCACCAATGGTCACTATGTAGTGACCACCAGTGATCACACAACACCTCTCACCTTAAAAATATATATATAAATTTATACCTAAACCTACCTCTACACTCCACCTACCTACCCTACCCTTCGAATTTTACTCTAACCTACCAAATTCAACCACACCACTATCAAACCCTAAAACTAGGTCAATTAAACCCATAACTAACTATGATAACAAAAAAAATTCTAACATTCAATTACCTAAATTAAAACTAAACTATAAATTGAACAACAATGCCTACCTCATTCTGCAACTAGCATTAAGGAATAACTCTAGGGACCACTACCTATCTCTATTCTCTCCCTCATCCACACTACATATTGATTAGGTCTAACCTCCAATCCACCCTTGGTCAACTTGACACCTCACTCAACTAATTAATTACATAATCATCCTCAGTCATCATTTTTTTATCACAAGATGCCAAATACCCATTTCCCTAAGTCAATATGCTCAAATAATCATAAAAGGGCTAATGGTAGTCTTTTTGACCTCGCCCTTTTA
Source organism: Torreya grandis (assembly GCA_037957365.1). NCBI lineage: Eukaryota > Viridiplantae > Streptophyta > Pinopsida > Cupressales > Taxaceae > Torreya > Torreya grandis. Next base: position 606,694 of record JARHVA010005014.1, read on the forward strand.
GGGCTAACACCTGACCACCAATGGTCAAGGTGACCATTGATGGTCGACCCAGAGGGTCAACCTTAACCATCAATAGTCAAAATTTTTAGGTTTTCTCCTCCAACCACTTCTCACAAAAAAAATTTAGCACATACACCAAACCAAGTACCCATCATAGGATATTTCCTTATCTAAAAAACACTACAGCATGTCAACCTCACCAATTTCCATTTTGGCCTAACTACCACATATTTTATGATAACCTTTCCTTGGTCTTTTTGACCACACTAGCTAAATTTTCAAGTTACACATTTTAAACTTGTGCTACCTTACACACACTCAACCAATTTGTGTCTTCATGGGATAAATTCCTAATTTGGATACCCATGAGCACACTAACCTTGTCTAGGAGACTTGAGTTTATGAGTTTAGCTCAACTATCACATATGGTCATGTGATCCACTTGTCACTTGTCCTTTTAATATTGACCTTAATTTTTACCAACCATGGAAACCTAGTCATTATGAGATCTTAGATATTAAACTTAGTCACACTTTATGCATGTATTCATTCTTTAGTTCCCAACCTAACACCTTACCCACTTATCAAATCCATACCTATTTTTGTTTCACCTCATTGATTCTCAGTTTGAGGGGGAATACCTCCTCCCATGCTCAAGGAAACCACACCTTTGAATTGTAATTTATTTTTATTTTGAAGCTTATTGATACAAACTACATAAAAAAAGGGTAAAATGTAGACACTATAAAACCACACATAATGGTTCTATATGTTCAAACACCCTTAGACCACCTTGGGACCATCCCATAACTCTTCAAATACAAACCTATGCTAGGTTAGTTAAGTAGCTAACCAACTAACTAAAGCACCTTGACCAATCTTACACTTTGACCCTTGACTATTGATGATCACCTTAACTACTGATAGTTAGGCCCGACCATTGATGGTCAGGGTTCTACCACCTAAATATTCAACTCTAGTTTACTTTCTTATATTTACCTCATCTAATTCATATCTAATCCAATGCATGTAAAAGCTAAATTTAAATTATTTTTTGAATCTCTTAACATATTATTTCATCTATCCTTCCTTCTTATAAAAAGAGAGGAGGCAGAGGTGAAAAAAGATTCAAAATCATTCTATCATCCACATCTAGATCTAGAGCTTCTTACATCAACACTTCTTTTTTATGGGCATTCTTCTAGTGAACTAGTAAGAGAGATAGAGATCTGAAGTGCTATCACTCATCAACTAATAGTCAAGAATCATTACTTTGATGAAATTACTAAAATTTTCATCAATAGATCCTTTAACCCTCCCGTGGATCAACAACTAGCAAGTTAATTATCTATTATCACTAATTAGTTACTTTGTTTATATTTCACAACCAACACAACCTAAACCCACCTTCTAGATTTCCATTCTACAACCTTATTATATCACTTTATTGAACTAGATCAAAAACCATAGTAATCATTAATGGTCACCCTAATTATTGATGGTCTATCCAAACTATCGGTGGTTACCCTAACCACCAATGGTCAGCCAAACCACCAAAGGTCACTATCAAATGAATAAATATCAAGTTGTTTTCATCCACTAGACATTAACTGAATCTCATTTTTAGACTCTTTGCTTGACCACATAAACCTTCCCTATATTCTAGACCATACCTAATTTATTTAGCTTTAATATCAATCTATTTATTTATATAATTATTTAAATTCACTTATTCATTTATTGAGCACTTCTTGTATTTCATTTTAGTATCTTATATGATAATACAAGTACTTTATCTTTCATTTTAAAATTTAATTATTTAAAAGTGTGGATTGATAGCCTCCAAAGAATCTCATGCTTATTAGATCTATCTTTCTAGGTAATCCACCCTATTGTCTAACTAATCAACCATTTCTTTGAGTGATTTCTTATCTATAGGTCATTCCTCCCAAGCCAAAGAGGAGTATTTATAGCTCTCTAGATCAAATTCATGCACAACATATCAGGTTTTTCTACCATACCCTTCTTTATTTTATTTTCTCTTCATTCTAAATAACATAAGAAAATTTCTCTAAAACACATTGAACATGAAAACTATGCTCCAAATTACTAGGTAGAAGGATAAACCCAAGGACAAATTACTTGAATACCCTAAAACATGATGGTGAGAAGTGAGTAGAAATATTGGTGGATTTGTAACACTAGTGTTACTAGTGGGGATACCATACTGGCGTCACTATAAAAAGGACTAAAAAGGCCATGGAATCAATTAAAAATCCTTATATGAGTTTCAACAAATAAATTTCCTAAATAAGATACTAATGTATAAAGGAAGAATCCAGAAAAAACTCAAATAAGTGTAAAATATACATATAACTCTCATAAAGTGGAGAAATGAGAGAAACCCCATAAGAAAAACACCCCCAAAAAAGAGAGAAAATAAGAAGAGAGAGATATAAATCCCCCCAAAGATGATGTTTAATAAGTCCACACTCTAAGTACTCAAAAATCACAAAGGAACTCAATTTTTATGAGTGGTTTGAATCCACTACTTGATCACAAAGATAATTAACACTAGGCTTCACTATAATAACTTCAATCAAAAACACTATTAGTGGTGATGAAAGTATAAAAGAGTACTACATGTGCAAGGGATGATCAACACATAAGAAGTAGAATGTACACTATAACCCCTACTATTGACTAGTTAGAGTGGATAAAAAAAGGTTTTCACAAATGTTTTGAATCTACTACTTGAACATATAACAAGTTGACACTGTATGCACTAGAATAGCTCCATATCACACTAAAAGAGATTTTCAAAATATTGAAGAAGACAAGATGACACTAGGATTCACTAGCATAACTATATTTCAAGATGTGGGAGACTATCAAATATCATAAAAAATGTTTTGAAATTACATATAAGGTCTCTCAAAGATGATGTCCCATTGTGGTGATGGAAGAGACAAGCAACTGAGTAATTGAAAAAGTGCCTAGAATAAAGCACACAAATGTATGAAGGTAGACAAGGTTGAATCAATAAACCCCCCATGTAACTTTATAAATTAGTGTAAGTAAAATATATCCCATACATAAAAAACACCAGATGGAAACAAAGAAGACACTGGGCTTCACCAAAATAGCTCCAAACAAGGAGACTACTGACCCATCAAATAAGCCATAAAAAATCAAGAGAGATACTCCAAAAATAAGGGATCAAAAAGGTGTCTCTATAAAATAAAAAAAGGAACTAATAAAGGGGCCTTGAGGAGACATGACATAAACTACTAATGTGTCAAAATACCAATGCATGTTGTGAGATTATGGAAGAGTGTGAAAAATGGCAAAAAAATCCATCATGTATGTAAAAAAATGCCAAAAAAGGATCAATAGCCAAAAATAACAACCTATAAAGCACATGAAAATAGGATGTTAGGCTCAGTCAAAAATGCATCTAAGATAATGCACGTGTGAAGTATAATGCATAAATTAGTAGGGCCAATAACACAGGCAACCCCCTAGACTATGTGATTTTATAATTTTAGTGCATTTAAAATTAAAAAAAAGACTGATGGAATGGGAATGAAAAATAAAGCACTTTTACAAAAAAACACTCAAATACAAGTTATTAAGCAAAAGTTATGGATAATAACATTTCCCATCATTAATGGCTTATTTTAATTAAATTTACACAATCAACTTAAATGCATGGCAAAATAAGGGGTTAGGCATCCTTTCAGCCACTCATTTGAACTAACACAAAATGTAGAATTTAATGGTTTAGATTGTGAGGGAGAATTGGCCTCCTACCAACCTGGGCCTTACCCTTCATCATTGACAGGTGAAAGAACAAGGTAAAATTAGGTACAACCATTTAAAAAATATTTTTTTAATTAAAAATTGATAAAAAAATCATGCACATCACTTCACAATTATTAAATCAAGTCCCCACTATGTGTTAATCAGATCACAAGCCAAAATATTTTCTCCCCCACCAAGAATATGTCCTCCACCATAAATTATCTACCACCTAGAAATATCCCTCCCCACTTCCTATTAAAAAATAAATCACCACCCATAATTACATCCATGTCCACTGAGTCTTATCAAAAGACCATATATATTTTCACTTTCAAACACTTAAATATGAAAATACATAATTATATTTTTTTAAGTGATGCTTATTTGGTGGTGAATGGATTGAACCAGGAAGAGGGTGGTTTTGTAAAACTAGAGGATGGTGCACAAGGCTCTACAAAAAATGGTGAATAGATTTAAAAAACTATATATACCAACATGTATATTGTGTGGAGTGGCATGAAGCTCAAACTAGTTCCTTCCTTTAGAGGCAATGACAAAACAATAACACTAGGTCGTTAACTAGCTAGTTTGATAGTATAGAATGGCTTGATCAGATGTGTTGCTAGCTAGAATAGGAAATAATAAACAAACTAAGCATGTTAGTGAATTATAATGATGAGTAAGGTGTAGTCCATTGGAGTGTATAATGGTATCTTGGAGAGGCTCCTTGGTGGCTTGACCATGTAAATGTAGCTAAAAGCACAAACCAATTATGTAAATAAAGGAGAGACCAATAGTTGACACCAATAGAGTGGATCTAAAGAGTGGGCAACTAGATCAAATCTATTTAGGAGATGGTGAGTGAAGCCTCCATTTACTACATCCATCTTTCTCTAATTTTGCTAATTTTTTCATCCTCCTTATTGTATAAAGATGAAACTACACCTAGTTGATGAACTACCTTTTAACCTTTTGATTCAAAAAATCCTAGAGCTCTTGAGGTCAATAACCATGGGTGGTTTCTCATTAAACTCTTAATACAAGAGAGGCCATGAAAAAAATGTTCTAAGGATTTCAAAGCAAAATTGAGGTCTTTCAATACCTTAAAATTTATCTATCAATGACTCTCAACAAGATCAAATCAAATCTTGATCAAAAGAAGACCATTCCCAACATAAAACAATCCTTATATGACCAAGACAAATTATTAACAAATCAAACCCTTAGATATAAGAAAACTTATAGTACATGCCATATGATAAGATATGAAAAAATGAATAAAATTCTAACTCACATTAAATAAAACTATAGTAGTATGGTTAATTAGATCTTGAGCATAAAATAGCTATACAACCAAGTCAAAAAAATAAAAATAGAGGATGAAACATAAAATAATTTAGTAATGGATATTGGAGAGTGGATTTTATACCATGAAATAGTTCACAACACTCTTCAACCAAGATCTCTCTGACACACCATTACCATAGCCATGAGTGCTTTAGCATACACAAGGAATAAACCAACTATGAATAAAACAATTGTTATTTAGAAAAGGGATATAAAAAGCATGATGTAATACAAAAGAGAACCCTTTCTTAAGTAATCTAGGAGAAACAAGACTCAAGCCTAACTAGCCAATGCAGAATAAATCCTCACATATGACAAAACTAGCAAAGGATGAAAATCCTAGCTAGAACCTAGCAAGCATGAGAAATATACTCTAACATCTATACAAACATAAGAACAAAGTATCACCCTCTAAACCCATGAGATTTTATTCCTCCAAACTTCCTCAAAATTGGTACAATCCTAATCAATTTTGTTGGTGGCATGTTATGATAGGTCATTCTCATGAAACTTGACATGATATTCATTCATTCTTCCTTACCTTTTTTATTCAACCACATTTAAATATTGATACTCTTACACAAAAATGTTACCAATACCATCTTAAATACTCACAATCCCATTCTAAAAAATTACATAAATATAAACATCACCTACTTAATGATCAAATACAACTACCCCATACTTCCACATTATCCACTAATATTGTCCAAACCATAGTTGATATTTTTTCAAGCACCATTAAAGAAAGGATAGATAAAATTAACATCCCCAAATAGGTTGTTGCATAAATCAAACCTCAACTTGTTATGTCAAAGGAACCAAAGGAGCACATAGTTAAAATGTATACTCCAAGGTGCATCATAAATGGTCCTCCTTTACCTTATAGAAATTTTTAAACCTCTCCTAAAATTTCTATGTCAATTTCAACATCTTTAAAATCTAAAATATCAACACATTTAACTATCAGATTACACCAGCCAACATAATTGAATTCACATTTAATTTTTTTTTTGTGTCTTTTATTTCATTTAGTTTAATTTTACATACACCATTATTTATTTTTTGGATATTTGGTTTCATATCACACTACGTTTGAGAATTTTTTTTCCTTTATGGTTCCTAGTTGGCACCTTCAAGTTTTTAATTTATTTTAATTTTATCATATTTATGTCATTATTACCTTTAGTATATTCATGATTATTTGGAGCTTATTTAATTTTCCCCTCTTTGGGGATGACCATTTGCTTTCCCCCTCATTTGAGATGACAATCTCCTTTACCAATATTTTATGATGACTATTAATTTAATTGGTATTTGTGTTAGACCCCTTGTAGGTTAATGGGGCTTCTCTAATGACATGCCTATAATAGCATATCCCCATCCATTTTAGAGTATTATTTTATTTTTTTATGATCATATATAATCATATTCATCATCTTATCACTTATTAAATTCATGGATATCTTATGATCCCCATATTTCTTGTATTTACTTCATTTAAGGCATACATATGTCACATTTGAGATTGTACACTTGTGAGCAAGTCTAGAAATATTTAGACACTACGGTATTTAGGTGCTTCACTCCAATGACAAAGTGTAATATATCATTTGTTTTCCACCTAATTCACTCATGATTAGGTTTAAAAATACATATAAAGGAGGAAAATAGAAAAAGCCAAATCATAAAATAAATAAATGTCAATGATCAAAAGAAAATTATAAATTTGAAAGTGTAAATCATAAAAAAAGACATGATTATTCTTTACACATCTCTTATATTAATGTTGACCAAATTTGAATTTTTAGTCAAATTGTGGAACCTATAGGTTAAAACTTGACATTAGGTGTTTTATGGGCCTAATATGGATGTCACAAGTTGTTTTTTAGGTTAATTAAGGTCAATTGATGTTGTACTATCCTTGGTCATTAGTTTTCTTAGTCCCTTTAGTCATTTTGAGTCATTTGAGGGGTTAAAAAGGTGTATTTAATGAGTTTTACATGTTTATTTTGAAGTGTGAATGTTAAAACACATTATTTCATGATACATGTGTCTTTATAAGTCTTAATTAACTGACAAAACTGATAAAAGGAAGTTTTATTGAAGGAAAAGAAGAGTTTTCAACTTGTGTGATCTCCTTGAGATGTGTAACACATGGAAAATGGTCAATAAGTGCCTATTCATCTTCAAAATTCTCAATTACATGCTTGGTTTGATTTCTAAGTGTCATTTCTTGATCAAAACCATTCAACTCCCTTTTCACCTTTCTTGGCAAGCATAAGTGACCTTTAGGTTTTTGCTTGGTACAAATATCTCAAGAAGTTTTAGGTCAAATTATTTTGGGAGGTCATTTTATAATATTATAAATTCATTTAAATATAATTATTTTTAAAAATGCTTTCCTATACTTCATGAACCATCCTCATGAAGTTGACCCTCTAAATTTACCTACTAATTTGTGCACCCCATGGGTTTCACCTTGGTTTGAGTAGATACATGCAATCCACTTATTGATATTGGTTTAAAATTATGTTTAATATGTTTATTAATGTCTCAAATGTTTTTTTTCAAGTTTAAATGTGTTTAAATGATCAAATTAGATAATATTATAAGAGGGTACACCATTTTGTGTTATAGGCATTCTAGCACCATTTTCAAGATCTTTAGGTTTTGACCATGGTTTCAAGGGGTTATGATGAACATTTTTAATTTTATAAATGATATATTATTTAAATTATCATATAAATATCATCTATAAATTAATATTCCATGAGTTGAAACCATGTATACTATGCAGTCATCTCCTTACCTAATTTCACTTGCAGCCATTGTTGAACCATGTGTGCAAAACTTGTTAGTATGTTGATGAAAGTGTATTGTATATATAAATACATTTAAATGTGTTTGTAATAAGGAATAAACAAATTATACTTCTAAATAGTGTATACATAGACTATGGTAGCAATATACAACTTCCACACAATCTGCCATTTAGAACATGCATCTACATGTGTTTAAAGGAGGGTATCATATTGAGATGAAACTATCTTCAATTGATTCAAGTCTTCATAGGTTATAGGGGATTAATTTAAATTTTTTAAATAGGTACCATGTTTTTTTAATATTCATAAAACATGTGTATGACTCATATTCTGCTTACTACCCTATCTATAACCCATAACCAACTACAAGTGGCCTAAGGTGAGAGTGTGGAAGTCATATGGAGAGTTTGAAACATATGATGAACCTTACTCATTATCTTAATATGGTGAAATATTTTTGTATACTTGTTTGTAAAGATGGATTTATAAATAAGGAATGAAGGTCACCTTCAAAGAGATGAAATGATTGAGTTTGGAGACAGTCCCTAAAATGCGAAAATAGAGGCCTCAAGGGTTTTTATAGGTACCCCATAGCATGTTTACAAGTAGACTTGATGCATTATAATGACTAAAAATTGTATTATATATAATAAAAAATATCCATGCAAAGTTTAGATAATATATGGTCAGTGGAAGATAATGTTTGAGAGGCCCAAGGTTGCTCATAAAACCACTAAAACCAAATAGTGACATCTATAGATTTTGAGTTTTGAATGGATTTTGTCATCCTAAAGAAAAAATTAAACATACCATCAGGTTATGAATTTACAAATATATTTAATGATTTATTTATGAACATGTAAATCATTATGATGATGAGTATAGGTAATGTTTCAAGTCTCAAGAACACCTACAAGTGGCCTTTTATAAGGGAAGATCATCTATAGCTGGTTGCAAAGTCTCAGTCCATGGTGTGTTTTAAGTAAGGTAACCTAAAATTATATAAACATGTCTTAGAAAAAAAATATTATTTAATACTTCATATGCTTATTATATATCACTTGACATAAGTTCCAAGATTTAAGGCCACCTATAGTCCGTACATTATGAAAACACACACCTACAGAAGGGTACATAGTAGTGAGCTAACTTTGGTGCTTTGGTGATGTTTTAAGGGTAAAAATGAAACTTGAGACCAAATGGGACCCAATTTTAGTCCTTTCTTACCATGATGAGCTCATTTGAATCTTGTACACACCTAGAGAAAGGTGTCTTAGTCAATAGGTAGTGTACTACCTAGTTTTGACCCAAAGTGCACAAGAAAGTGAAAAGGAGTTTGGGTGCTGAGAAAAACATATTGTCACCTCAAAAAATGTAATTTCAAATTCATGAAATACAAAAATATTTAAAATAACCTACAAAATATATGCTAAGACCCTATGTGCACCTATAACCATGGTAGGTGAATGTTACAAATAGTAGCCTAAGAAAGGGATACCTAAATGATTATCTAAGCTCATTCAAGGTGAACACATGATTATAAAACATGTGTTAATTAAAATATAATATATTAATAAATACATGAATTATCTCTAAGGTTAATTCCTATAAGAAACCTATAGACAGGGGTTAAAAAGCCAAACAAAATCAAGAATTGGTAGGCAATATTAGGATCTTAAATGTGTGAAATATCCATGAGAGGTTAGAGTGGGAAACAAGGACTAGGAAAAATAAATAATGAAAATGAAAACATATATAGGATATTTAAATTATAAAGTAAGAAAATGAAAGGTCTCTTATCAGATAAAACATAGTCAGCCTTCTAAAACCTTGCACAAACTTTCTTCATTAGAGTCTATCTGAGAACTTGAGGGTTTGGAGGGTCATATGAGATGACCAGGAAATAAAATTTTGAGAAAAGAATCCTAAAAACTTGAGGAAGCCCATGATACATTAAATTTTTTTTGTAAAATAGGGGAAGTATCCCCTTTTTGTCTCAAATAGGGGGTACTTCCCCTCATGCATAACTAGTAGATTTGGGAAGAAATCAATGAAAGTGAGATCAAAAGTTGTAAAAACATGGAAATAAGGTGTATAAAATTTTATGACACATAATAAATCATGTAAAACTAGGGAAAGAGAGAATAAAATAGATATAATGCTCAAAACCTTCAGGGTTACAATTAGGCATATTAGGTAGGTTTTGGCCTATAATCCAAACAAGAGACCACCTTCAATTTTGGACCTAAGTGAGATTTATATTAGATTGTAACATGTATATTGCGGAATTATATATGTGTAGGAGATTTTTAAATGTAGGGAATCCATCAAAGAAGGTCATTTTGAGTAAAGGTTGTAGGTAGGCCTATTGGACATGGCTAGACCTAGTGTCCAAATGGGTGGTCTATCACACTTATAGCATGATTAAATATTTAAAAATTATTTAAAAATGTTAATGGGATTATTAAAGAGGTTTTAAATATCTTAAATTGTAACAAAAACCAAAGGAAATGATTTCTAGACCTCAAAGCAAATCAGGCATGCAACAAATAAGAAAATAATATTGAGTAGGCAACTTCAAATGCTCATTTCTATTTTGAGGATTTGCATGGGAGTTTTATAATTTTAAGGATGATATTAATGTTTTTTAACATCAAATTAGTGAAATTTATTTGAAAATTTTATGTGAAACCTTTATGAACAATGCTGAAGAGGTCAAATTGCTTAGAAACCCTTGCTAAACCCTTGTAGAGGCTCAATTGGATAAATGAAGATAGAAATCTAATATAATATAATATTTTACTCATGAAACATATTTGAAATTATATATTACTTACTCAATATCCCTCCAATTTAAACTAGTTATATGAACTTGTATAGATGTGTTGATAAATAGGCTATTTTTGACCATTTTTTTATTTGTAAAGATATATGAATAATCTAAAAATGAAATAAAGTTTGGAGGGAATATTTAGAATTTTTATAACTCCATATGTTCATTTATTTCCTTTAATAAAATTATAAGTTTCCAAACTTGGTGCTTCAACTTAGTCAGTAAAAACTGGCATATTATAAAACTATTGAGAAGGGTGGAAAACTTCAAGTGAGCCAATTTTAAGGTGTAAATAGTGATTATAAGGACATGGATGGTATTTAATTTTTTTTATTAACTTCCATTTATTTTAATAATAAATTAATGCCAATTTTGAGGCCAAGTGTGTAGGGTGCCTAGAAGAGTAGTTTTTTTGACAATAGATGATGATTTCTCCTTTTTAGGTGATTCTAAATGACCAAGCCTACAAAAAATTATTTCATATGAATGTATGATGTCATTATACTTCATTAAAATAATTTTACCTATTATTAATCAGTTATAAGGTGTTCAAATAGGGCTAATCATATTGGTAGTTTTTATGAGCTAGTCAAGAAGTTTTCATGCCATTTTTCATGAGGTTTATGACTTGGATTGACATTTTCACTTATTGGACTTACATGGTTTATACCATACCCTCTTAAAATTAAAAATTAACTAATTTTTTCAGCTAAAAATTGTCCTTGTGACCCTTATACTTCTCTCTTCTCATCCCTCTCCCAAGTTCTATAAGAACTAGCCCTTTTGGCATTGTATTGGATGCTCCACCTAAGTATGGTGAAGCCATAATCAAATGTATACATTTTGATCAATAATAATAATTATTATTATTTTTACCTCCTCCATGACTATTATTAGTGTGTCCATATGGAATTTTTGATTTTACATAAGTGAAGACTAAATATTTCTTAGCATGTTATTTCATTCTATCATCTATTTGCAGTTGGAAAGTTTCTTATTCTATGACATGTGAAGTGTTAAAGGAAATTTATAAGATTTATTAAGTTATAATATTCATTATTTCCATCATAGGCTTATTTTCTATTCCTCCTATCTTTTCACATTCATCCATAACCTCACAATGTAACATTGATGTGAGAAGATGAAGATTGGAAAAGTGTATGTTTAGTTTGTCCTTTGATTTGAAGTGTAAAATGCATATGGCTAGAAGTCATCAATATATCTAGTTTATCAAATCTATTATAATATTTTTTTTTCAGTTATCCTTCTCCCTTTTCATCCCCCAATTTTAGTTGTAGTTTTGATCCAAAGTGGTACATCAAGGGAGTTATCCCTATCTAGAGATTCGCCTCATTCCTTAGGTGACCCACAAGCCTAGAGGTGTTTTCATTATGCCACTTGGATGAGGAGATATTTAAAATATACTTAAAGGGTGAAAATAAAATTTAAAATATTTTTTTCATTTTTGATGGGACTCTTGGTCTAAGAAGTTGAGATATTTTTTGTGTTGTCTCTCAATAATTCACCTTTAGAGGCATCTAATCCAACATCAATGAAAAATTTAAAGATATATCAGCTGGTCAAGCAGCCCAAGTTATCCTTTGAATATTTTTATAAATGTATTTTTTTGTTTTCTTTATTTCAATTAAGCTTCATGGATAACTTTGGTGTTGATTTTTGTTCTCTACAAGTTGGTGAGACATTGCAATCTTGTGTCATTCCCTATCAATATGAACAAGTCCTTAGTCAGTCTTGTCATTATACTTAACATCCTTAATATGAATTTAATTATATATAATATTATCCTTTTTATCCCATGTATGAAGTATATCAGTCCTAAAATCAGCCTTCTCCATGTCTCACTCCTAGTCAACCTAGCCACTCCTTAAGCCAACCCATTTCCACCTTCAAGAAGACACTCATGGGCTATGAAAGGTATATTTAGGATCTTAATATTCAAAGGGGATGTGGTATATATATTCATATTAAAATTATTAATAGTGTGAGAGAATCATTATATTTTATCAAAAGAGAGTGGGTACCTATTGAGAGCGCTAATTGGCAAAGGCTCACAAGTGAGATGATTGATGTGAGTGGTCTAGTTTCTTCCTTAGAGGATAGACTCAAAATTTATGAAAGGGAACCTCACCATACCTATCAACATTAATATCCACTTCCAAAAGTTTCATACCATACATACATTACCCCTAATCATGATCCAAATACAACCTATCAAAGTTATCATTTTCCCGATTAGTTGGAGGAGAGTATTGAAAAGAGAAACCTTGTGTTTGAAGCTAATATTGATAGGTAGATAAAATTAACAAATATGCATATGCAACAATCCATGTTGGAATTAAAGGAAGTGGATTTTAAGAACCTTTTTACCTCTCACAATTCATCCCCACTATATCAAAAAGAGACCTATAGTCCTAATATCCGAAGTTGGAGTAAAATAGTAGAGTCACAGGGAAAGAAAGAGGAGTACATTCTTGACAAAGAGTGTGAAGTTGAGAAGGATCTTGATCCTATACCAACCCCTCCCACCCTTCCTAAATTAAATAATTATAATCCTAACATCTTAAGATGGAGTAAAATAGTATAATAATGGGGATCAAGTGGTGAATGAAGTTGATCCTCAAGAATTTTAGTTGATAAGGAGTGTGAAGTGGTGAATGAAGTTGATCCTTTACAAGTTCCTCCTACCTTTCCTCAAGAATATTATTGTGTCCCATGTTATCCCTCATGTATTAATTATGATCATGATGATTCCTATGAAATTAAAGAGAGAATTTTCAAAATAATATAATCATGTGGATCATGGAGATGAAAATAGTAAAATATTAGAATCAAAGGATCAAGTGGTGAATGAAGTTTATCCTTTACAAGTTCCTCCTACCTTTCCTCAAGAATATTCTTGTGTTCCATGTCAAACCTCATGTATTAATTATTCTCATGATGATTCCTATGAAATTCAAGAGAAATTTTTCCAAGAAAACCTAGCCAAGCAAATTGAGGAGTTAGAGTCAAATGTGAGGTTGCTAAGTCAAGGTGTTATGGACGGTTTAGACCCTAAAGAAGACTCTATGCCTAAACAAAACCAATATAAACTCCTTTTAGAGATTTCAAAAGTTGAATCAGATGTGAACAAAGATAATTTCAAGTGGAAGGAATAAAATCAAGTTATTTTATCTCAAATTATACCTTCCCTTCCTCAAGATCTCCCAAAAGATTTCCAAACTTTGCATTCTCAATCTGATTTTGAGCCTTATCTTCCACCTCCACCAACTAGTTATTTTTGTCCTCATTCCATCACCATTTTCCTTGATGTACTTATGGTGTGGGAACCTCAAAAGGATCAATTGGTTAAAGAGAATTCATAAATCTTAATTGAATAACATGCAACTCCTTGGCAACCTTATTGGGCTAGGTCACCGGATTTCAAGATGCCTCGTCTTGGCATCACTAAGAAGGATATTGAAGATATTGAATTCCTTGACCAAAAATATCAGACTATGATAGTTGAGGTACAATTTTAAAACCCTCAAGAGGTCTTAAGTGATGAATAATAGGTAAGCTCTTGTGTTGAATCTCCTTGTTTGGTTGATGATGAAGAATACACTCCTTGTGTTGAATAAGAAATCTTGGAAGAGATACTATTGGAATATAAAGAAGGTGAAGGAGTCTCTCTTGTTTTTAACCTTCATGATGCTAATAAAAGTGAATATGATTACTTATGGTAGAGATTTTAAGACATTTTCCAGGATTTTGAATCTCTCAAAGGGTATACAACTCCTTTAGAGATGGTTACAAGTGATGGCAAGAAAGATGACATTGTTCAAGATGTCATAGATGAGAAAAATGAAAATTTCCAACATTTAATAAGTGAGAAATAAAAAATTCCACATAATACTTTGGAGGTCAAGGAAAACCTCTATTGGCCTCAATGTTTCAAGGAACAAGAAATCATTCCTTTTGAGACTATGCCTACAAAGAAGATGAAAGTTGATTATAAGAAATAGAGTGGGAAAAAAATGAAGTATGTGTACAAGGTCAAGAGTAATATTTCTACATTGGAGACCTATTATAAGAATATATAATTTAGAACAAGTCAAGTGAAGTGCCAAACAATAGGTCTAGTTTATCAAGTGTTCAATATTAAGAGCAACATATTTGGCACCCTCACCCATATCATGCAAAACAAGACTCAAGAAAATTTTCCTTTCATAAAAGGGAGGTATGAATGATTTTTAGTTATAAATAATATATTTTTTTAGAATCCCCTAAGTGGTTTTATCACATGTATGTGTGTGCTTTTTTTTTGTTCTATACGTCCTTTGTTTTGTGTGGTTGAGGTAGTCATTAGTTGTCTTATCTTCATCAAGATCAAAGTCAATGGTAAAAGGTATATTTTTTTTAATCAGACTTTAGATGCCTCATAATCCCAATAAACTGATAAGATTACTGGTATAGTTAGTATAACAGGCATACTACCCCTATGAGTCACTAATTTGTGGACCAAATTTGACTTTTTAGTCAAATTGGGGCACCTAGAGGTAAAAATTTGACATTTAGGTGTTTTATGGGATTAATATGGATGTAAAAAGGTGTTTTATATGTTAATTAAGGTCAATTGATGTTATAACATCCTTGGTCATTAGTTTTCTTAGTCCCTTTAGTCATTTTGAGTCATTTTAGAGGTCAAAAAGATGCCTTTAATGAGTTATACGTGTTTCTTGGGAAGTTTGAAGGTAAAAAAAGATGATTTCATGAACTATGTGTCCTTATAAGTATTAATTAATTGAAAAAACTGAAATATCATAGGCTATGTAGAAGAAAAGGTAGTTTTCTTGAAGGAAAACAAGACTTTGACACTTGTAAAGTCTCTTTGGGAAGTGTGCCACATGCGAAATGGTCAAGAAGTTCCTTTTAAGATTACCAATGATTAATTATACTATTTTTTTATTTTTAAGTATCATTTATTTCTAAAAACCATTCAACTCCCTTTTCACCTTTCTCAGCAACTAAAAGTGACCTTTAGGTTTTTGCTTGGTATGAATAGCTCATGAAGTTTCAAGGAAAATGATTTTGGTAGGTTATTTTACAGTATGAGACCTTAATTTACATATAATTATTTTGAAAAATTGTGTATTTTTCTTCATGAATCATCCTCATGAAGTTGACTTTCTAAATTTGCCTACAAATATGTGAACCCCATGGATTTTAACTTGGTTTGAGCAGCTCTATAGAATCCACTTGATGATAATGGTTAAAATTATTTTTAATATGTTTCATAATGTCTTCCATGATTTTTTAAAAGTTTAAAGTCGTTTAAATGATCCAAGTATCTCAAATTTCAAGAGGGTACACCATTCTATCTTATAGGCAGTCTTGCATCATTTTCAAGATCTTTAGGTTTTGACAATGGTTTAAAAGGGTTATGATGATTAATTTTTCATGTTATAAATGATATATTATTTCAATTATCATCTAAATATGATATATAAATTAAAATTCCATGAGTTGTATCCATGTACACTATGCAGTCAGCTCCTTACCCAATTTCACTTACATCCATTATTGAACCATGTGTACAAAACTTGTTAGTACGTTAATGAAAGTATATTGGATATATAAATATGTTTAAATGTGTTTAAAATTAGGAATAAACAAATTATACCTTACAAATAGTGTATAAAGAGACTATGGTAGCAAGATAAAACTTCCACATAGTCTACCATTGGAACATGCATCTATAGGTGTTTAAAGGAGGGTATCATATTGAGATGAAACTATCTTGAGATGATAAAAGTATTTATAAGTTATATGGGATTAATTTAAATTTTTTAAAGAGGTACCATTTTTTTAGGATTCATATAACATGTGTATGACTCATATTTTACTCACTGCCCTGTCTACAACCCATAAGCACCTATAATGGCCTGAGCATAGAGTGTAGAAGTCATATGGAGAGTTTGAAACATCTGATTAACCTTATTCATTATATTAATATGGTAAAATAACATGGTATAGTTTTTTGTTGACATGGATTACAAAATAAGAAATGAAGGTCACCATCAAAGAGATGAAATGATTGAGTTTGGAGACAGTCCCTAAAATGCAAAAATAGAGGCCTCAGTGGTTTTTATAAGTACCCCATAGCATGGTTACAATCAACCTTGATGAATTATAATGAAAAAAATTATAGTCTATAGCATAGATAATATCCATGAAAAATTTATAGAAAATATGATCAATGGAAGATGGTGTTAGTGAGGACTAAGGTTGCTCACAAAACCACTAAAACCAAATACTAGCATCTATAGATTTTGAGTTTTAAATGGATTTTGACATCATAAAGAACAAATGAAACATACATTCAGGTTTTTAATGGACCAAAGGATGAAATTATGTATATAAACATGTAAATCATTAGGATGATGAGTATAGGTAATGTTTCAAGTCTCAAACACACCTATAGGTGGCGTTTCACAAGGGAAGATCGCGTACATCTAGTTTCAAAGTCTTAGTCCATGGTGTGTTTTAAGTAAGGTAACTTAAAATAATATAAATATTTTTTAGAAAAAACTACTTATTTAATACTTCATATTCTTATTATAGATCACTTGACAGAAGTTCCAAGATTTAAGGCCACCTATAGTCTATACATTGTGGAAACACACACCTACAACAAGGTACAAACTAGTGAGCTAGATTTGGTGATGTTTTAAGGGAGTTAAAGATGATTAAAGGTGTAAAAATTCACCTTGTGACCCAAATGGATTCCTTTCATACCATGATGATCTCATTTGAATCCTATATAGACCTACAAAAAGGTGTCTGAGTTAATAGGCAGTATAGTACCCAATTTTGACCAAAAGTTCACATGAAAGCCAAAATGAGTTTGGATGATAATAAAAACATGTGGTAATATAAATTAATTTAATTGTAAATTAATTAAATAAAAACATGATTAAAATAACCTTAAAAAGATCACTTAAGACCCTATGTGCACCTACAGCCATGGTAGGTGAATGTTATAGATAGTAGGCTAAAAAAGGGATACCTAAGTGATGATCTAAGGTCATTAAAGATGAAAAAATGATTTTAAAATATGTGTTAATTAACTTATAAGATATTAATAAATCCATGTATTATATCCAAGGTCAATTCATGCAGGAAACCTATAGATAGGGGTCAATAAGCTAAACGCAATCAAGAATTGGCATGCAGTATTAGGAGCTCAAATGCGTGAAAGGTCTATGAGAGTTAAGAGTGTGGAAAAAGGCCTAGGAAAAAACCATCATTAATGTGACAACCTATATATATTATTGGAATTATAAATCAAGAAAATTAAATGTCTCCTATCATACAAAACATAGTCAACCTTCTAAAATCCTGCACAAACTAACTTCACTAGAACTTGAGGGTTTGGAGGGTCACATGAGATGACCAGGAGCTCAAATTTTGTGAAAAGAGTCATAAAACATTTAGTAATACCATGATACACTAAAATTATTTGAGATAATAGGGGAAGTACCCCCCTATTTTGTCTCAAATAGGGGGTACTTCCCCTCATACAAAGCTGGTAGATTTGGGAAGAAAGCAATGAAAATGAGATCAAGAGTTGTGGAAAATTAGAAATAAGGTGTGTAAAATTGTATGAAACCTAGGAAATTATATAAAACTATGTAAATAGAGAATAAACTAGATATAATTCTCAAAAACTCTAGGGTTATAATCAGGCATATTAAGCAGGTTTTTGCCTATAATCCAAACAAAAGACCAACATCACTTTTGGACCTAAGTGAGATTTGTATTGGATTGGAACATGTTTATTTTGGAATTATAGATTTGTAATATATTTTTAAATGTATTAAATCCATCAAAGAAGGTCATTTTCATAAAAGGTTGTAGGTAGGCCTATTGGACATGGCTAGACCTAGTGTCTAAATGGGGGATATCACACTTATATTAGCATGAATTAAGGTTTAAAACCTATTTAAAAATGTTAATGGGTTTATTAAATATGTTTTAAATCTCTTAAAGTTAAAATAAAACCAAAGGAAACCATTTTTAGACCTCAAAGCAACTCAAGCATGCAGGAAACAAGAAAACAAGCTTGAGTAGGCAACATCAAATGCTCGTTTATCTTTTGAGGATTTTTATGGGAGTATGATAAGTTTATAGATGTTATTAAGGTAATTTAACATCAAATTAGTGAAATTTTTTAAAAATTTGGATGTGAAACCTTTATGGACAATGCTTAAGAGGTCAAATTGCTTAGAAACCGTTGGAAAGACTTGATTGGAGAAATAGATCTAGAAATATAATATAATGGAATATTTTTATAATGAAACCTATTGTAAAATTTATATGAATCACTTAGTCTCCCTCCAATTCAAATTAATTGTATGGACTTGTACATATGTGGTGATAAATATGTTGTTTGTGACCATTTTTATTGTTGTGAAAGATACAAGAAGACTATAAAGATGAAATCAAGTTTGGAGAGAGTATTTAGAATTTTTTTAACTCTATATGGTTATTTAATTCATTAAAGAAAATTCTAAGTTTCCAAACTAGGTACTTCAACTCATCTAGTCAAAACTAACATAATGGACAAGCTAGTGAGAAGGGTCAAAAAATTCAAGTGGGCCCATTTTAGGGTTTCCTTGATGATTCTAAGTACATGGAGGGTATTTATAAGTTTAATTAACTTCCTCACATTTATTTTCATGAGAAAATGATGCCAATTTTGAGCTAAAGTATGTAAGGTGCATGGAAGAGCAATTTTATTGATAGCATATGATGATTACTCCTTTCAAGGTGATTCTAGATTAACAAGCCCAAACCAATGAATGGAGATGAGTTTTTGATTTCCTTAAAATTAATTCCAATTATTGGACCTAGTCCTAATTAGTTATAAGGATTTTAAATAGGGATAATCATACATGCAATTTTATAAGCCAATAAAGGAGTTTTCATGCCACTTTTCATGAGGTTTATGACTTGGATTGACATTTTTACTTCTTGGCCTTACATGGTTCATACCATAAAATATTAAAATGAAAAATTAACTTATTTTATCATCTTTATAATTTTCCTTATTATCCTTAAACTTCTCTCTTCTCCTCCCTTTATCAAGTTCTATAAGAACTAGCCATTTTTGCATTATATTAGATGATCCACCTGAGTATGATGAAGCCCTACTCAAATGTATACATTTTGATCAATAATAATAATTATGTTTACCTCCTCCATAAATATTATTAGTGTTTTCATATTGAATGTTTGATTTTTCATAAGTGAAGACTAAATATTCCTCAACATGTTATTTCATTCTATCATCTATTTACAATTGGAAAGTTTCTTCTTGTAGGGCACATGAATTTTTTTAGGAAATTTCTAAGATTTAGTGAGTTATCCTATTAATTATTTACCTCATAGGACTCTTTTTAGTCCTCTTATATTTTCACATTCATCCATAACCTCAAAATGTAACATTATTGTGAGAAGATGAAGATTGGAAAAGTGTATGTTTAGTTTGTCCTTTGATTTCAAGTGTGAAATGCATATGGTTGGAAGTAATAAATATATCTAGTGTATCACCTCACTTAATTTTCTTTTTAAAGTTATCCTTCTCCTTTTTCACCTTGAAATTTTATTTGTAGTTGTGATCCAAATTGGTACACCAAGGGAGCTAGCCCTATCTAGAGATTCACCTCATTCCTTAGGCTACCCACAAGCCTAGAGGTGTTTCCATTATTACACTTGGATTTTGAGAGATTTTAAATATCCTCAAAAGGTGAAAATTCAAGTGAAAACAATTATCGTAGGCTAAAACTCCATAGTTGGCCTCATGATAGAACCAATGTCCATTGCGGTGTGGTAGGCTAATAGACTATGGTATAAGATCTAATTATATCATATACTTATAATTAAACCTAATTTATTATATAAGTACCCAATATTCACAATAAAATCATAGATATGTAATGGTTCCTCAAGAGTGTGGAACATGTTGTCAGAAGGTAGGATCCATTTTAATTTTCATAACTATAGCCTTCATGGGATGATTTATGTATATCACTTTTTATCTAAGTCTTTATGTTCACTAGCTAGAGTGTCCTAGTTCCTTGATATCAATATATTATATACTTGATCACTTTACTCTTGTGTATCATTGATAATAAGGATGTTCACATTAGGCATGTGGCACCTCATAGTCCTTATCTAGATCAAATTATTCCTTATATCCCCTTGTTGGATTTTGATTTTAGATAATCACATCCTTAATTAAATTTTCCTTATTCCACATATTTAGCTAGGTTTGTGAGTTACATTTTAAGATCTCAGATAGGACTAGGCCTTATTCAAAAAAACTTTTACACAATATACTTTCCACACCATCTCATTGTCATCCTAGTCATGTCATTATGTAATTGTAATTTCTTACATAGTGTCTTAGACCAAACACTAAGTTTGAGTTGTCCTTATTTAGAATTTTTGAATTTTAATTTATTCATAATGTTATTATTTTATTTTTTTGGAGTTCACTTATATTACATTCTATATTTGCCATGAATATGAGTTTTTCTTTATGTTTGACTTGAAATGCTTCTCTTACATTTCTAATTTTCATTTTCATTTTCAATCATTTATATTTTCTTTGTGTTTGATTTTACATGTTTATTTGACATACTATTACATTTAATTTACTTAAATACACTTATTTTATTTTTAATCACATTTATATTTCACTTACATATAATTTTTTACATGTTTTTCATAGAACTTTGTATGTTATACTTTCATTTTTCATTACCTATTTGGTATTTTGGTTCCAACCTAGTGTTTACAATCCTTCTTTCCAATTTTCCAAGTAATTTAACTAGTTTGAGAGATATTAATTACTAATTATACCATCATTTGTCTACATTCATTACTTATATTTTTATCCTTGTATCCACAAGGTTTCTCAAATGTAGGTACTTCATCCTCTATGATTGATATTGTGATATTTGTAAGAATTCACTCATTAGAGAGGTAATTAAAGGTATGTATATGGTAATTTAAATTAAATTAATTTAATTTCATCATTTATTTCCATACCTCTTTTAAATTAGCTCAGTTATAGTGTTGTTATGTTATTTCATAGATCATCATTCCATGTTACATTATTGTGATATAGGATGAGCTTTAGGTTGCACATATGTATAAACATAATACTTTCAAATTTTATCATTTATTTATTCTTTATATATTTTATTAATCTATCAATTTTAAATCTCTATGAGGTCTTGATTAAAATGGTGTACTAGTAAATGGGTGGGTAGACCATTATTTATTTACAATATTGATGGTTAACTATATCGTACCTAAACCCATTATAAATCTTAGTTATCCAACTCCCTAAGTAATTAAATGTTGTTCATTAAAATTTATAATCAAATAAACCATATTTATCTAACTCCATAATAAATCCTCCTTTAAAATAAACTGTAACTAAGTAAATACTCATTTTACCTAACAAGTTAGCCTTGTCGACCCTGTTGTGAAATTTATGGCATAAGTTAGATAACTATGTCAGCTTGATCGACATAGTTCAAGGTCTAATGGTAAATTTTTATAAATGGAGTTGTGGGAGATGAAATTATAATCTAAAATTACATAAGTATTATAAATTATCTATTTCTATAAATACAACATTCATTTCAATCCAATATATATGACCATTTATTTTGACATTATTACAGATTTCAATATGATATATCTACATTTGAAGGAGACTTTGCTTAGGGTTTGACTTAGATGGAAGATAACTTATCTTATGGGAAGTATTAGATGAAATTATGATTATTTTAACTTAGATATAGTTTCAATAGTGTGATCCTTACAAATCCACCAAAATATCTTACAAAACACCAATGGCCAAGGGGGAGATTGGGACGTGACAATTTTTTCTCAAAGGTAATTATCTCTAATTTTTCCTATTTCATTTTATAGATAAATGTTGAAAAAAGTAATAGGTTTGAATGTATAGATACTTTTTTATATTACCTATACACTTAAAATTACTATATTTATATGGTTTTCTAGGCTTTCTATATTCCAATTAGGTGATCTATGCCCTTGTTAGCCTACCATTATCCCTTATTTATTTTATTTTTGTAGAACCATTCACATTTGTGTTATAACCTTTGATAAAAATATATTATATTTATTTTAATTCATTTATAAGACATATCTAGGGTTATTTAATGATGTTATTTTCCTCAAGGGTTTCAAACCATGTCCTTTACTGTAGTGTGATAAGTGCTCCCTTAGTTAGGTTTAGCGGATCAAATTCGGTCATGTATATTGATGTTAATTTTTTACCTTATCCAATATTAGATTTAGTAAGTAAAATAATTTTAGATCTATATTATTGTTTTTCATACACTATGTATCCTAACTAAGCATAATTAGAGGGAAAAAACATAGTATTAGAGGTCATTCATCACCTTTGATGTGGTGACGATTCCAATTTTCAACCATGATGCCCCAGAGGTGGCGATATATAACTGTGGATTGAATGTTTATAACATTTATTGTCAATGTTTCTCAATGTTGGACCAGTTAAAAAATGTATATTTGTATGGATTTAGAGGTTGTGATGGTGATTATGCTTATTTGATATAATATTTTATTTCTATAATTTTATTAAACATTCCAAGGGTAAAATAATATAGTAACTTAAATATTTTTTAATAAAAAATCACATCATAAAATAATATATAAATTTATTTTACATAAGAAGAAAAGTAAAGAGGCCCTTTCTATCCACATTAATCCATACCAAAAACATTATATGTAAAATATGGGTTTAAAAATATCAAACAATAGTTAGTATGATGTTCAATTAATGATCCACTATATCATGATGTGTCAACTTGTACTTATTACTTCAAATATTATCAAATTAATAACTACACATGCTTCATAAATCCCACCCACACCAATCATCATTTACGATCTTCATAACCACCAAATCATGATTTTGACACTTGTAATTATCTATTTAAATGCTACCATAATAATAACTACACACACTTTAGAAATCCCACCATCACCCATCATCATTTTTAATCTTTGCCTCCATTAAAACTTGATGTTGACACTTATTAATTTTTTACTTAGCTTTTAAGCACAAGGTGTTGAGAAGTCATTCATTGCTTTGCTATTAGTTATTCACTAATATCCTTAATAAAGATACAACTTATTCCACTCTAAGTGTTTCTCTACTTCTATCCAAGAATCCTTAACACTGATACATATTACTTGAATTTCCAATCTTCCATGAGTTTTTTAATTTTATTTATTTTGAACCTTTATTGTAAGATGGGTTGGGAACCACCATCGGTTGTGTATAGGAATGGAATTGATTATAAATTCGATATTTCATTCATATTTTTTATTTCTCAATCCTTATTAAATTTCAAAAAAAATTTAAATGTGAAAATGTGCAATTGATCTTTAAAAATGAGAAAGCTTTCTAAAATATGCATGAAAATATCAAAACAACTTTCATTAATATTAGTGAAATCATTCCATTCAAATAAAATCTCAATTTAACCATGTCATGTGTCTTAAATTAAAGATCTCAAATTTAACCTGAAGTAATCTTCATAGGAACCATCTTAATATGGTTTGGCCATCCCTTTTAAGATAACTATGGTGAATTTTATAGGAGTAATCTTTACTCTTCCAAATTTTATAAAAATAATATAGGAAAGTACTAAATATACTGTATGAAAACATGAAATATTCTCTATAAAAGCATGAAATATAATCTATCCATATTATGAAAGGAACTCACAGTCATTCTAATATGTCTCCAATCAAATCAAACATGTGATAATGATTTACAAACTACTCATTAAATATAAAATTTAAATCATTACATTGAAAGTCTTTTAAGTGAAAAACATTATTACCCATTATTTCAGAGACGTGATATGGTCCAATCTATAAAAGGGTGAACTTGTCATGTTGTCTCTTATTTTCATGTGACTTATCCCATAGGATCATTATGCCTGAATTTTTTTTTTTTTGAGTTTTGATGTTTTATTGAACACTTCTTTAAAATATCTTAGTGTATACTAAAGATGTGTAGAGCTTTTATTTATGCATCTTCAATTTAGATAATGTCCATTAACCGTGAATGAATTATTTCACCTTCTTATATATAATAATACATAAATTGGTTTGTTGAAAACTTTAGAATGATGGTAAACATGGGTTGTTGTCCATACACTAAAAAGAAAGGTGAGGACTTGAATGCCTATTTCTGTCTTGTTATATCTACCCATAGTGCATAATTCAATAATACATGTCATTATCTTGGTTTTTCTTCTACTAAATTCTTTATGGCATCTTTCAAGTTATTATTTTTAGAGCATGACACTCTTTTTCCTTGTGGATAGTAGTTATAATAAAACATTATAGTAATGTGATTATTTTAAGGCCATTATGTGAATTTAGTAGAATCAAAATTTGGACCATTGTCACAGACTAGAGATATGGGTGTTCTAAATATGGTTAATATATTTTGTTCAAGAAATTTTATTATGACCCAGGCTCTATAATTATTAGTTACTACTATTTTAGTATATCTAGTACAATAGTTTTCATTTTCAAGAAAAACTTGCACCCTAATAAAGAATTAAT
The DNA here is from genome assembly GCA_037957365.1 of Torreya grandis. Classification (NCBI taxonomy): domain Eukaryota; kingdom Viridiplantae; phylum Streptophyta; class Pinopsida; order Cupressales; family Taxaceae; genus Torreya; species Torreya grandis. The sequence goes on from JARHVA010005014.1 coordinate 632,215, forward strand.
ATTAATGACTCCCATGAAATCTAGGCCCCATTGTGTAAATAGACACCCTTAAATTACATGATGCAAATGCATTATTGCATGTACTTTTATTTTACAAAATACATTAAATTAGTGATAGTTTCTAACATGGTTTGGGAATATTTAAAAATAATGGGATAGTAATAACCCATCCTCAATATTTTTTGTGCATTAGAATTCCGTAAAGGATTATACCTACCTATTTTATTATGGAAATCATCAAGGATGTCTATAGATTATTCTCTTGAAACATATCTCAAATAAATCCCTTCATATTTTATCAATATATTACTCATTTCTTGATCATATAGTGATTATATTTAATCTTGAGTGTTTGCATATATTCTTTATTCAATTTAGGAGGGCATGTGCATATGTGTAGATAATCAATAATTTGAGCGTACCAGTCATACCAAACTACTTGAGACTAGTTGATTTTTTTCAATTTATATGTGTGGATCAGTATTATCCATTAATTAAATGATACCTTACCCCCTTATCATTTTATTAGGTCTAGGTCAAATTCATGTAACTCAGCGATCCACTTGATCCTTCTTTCTCTTATTTCATTTTGTCCAAGTGTAAGATTGATTGTTGGATCTAAGACAATGGCATATGTCTTTTTAAAATATGATATGATGTCTTAATTTATTTATATCTTTGATCAAAGCATAAAAATACTTGTCTATCATGAAATAATTTACTTCTATATCATTTGGTTTTTTACTAATAAAGGCAATAGGATTTTCAATATCATCTAACTTTTATGCAAGTATTGGTGCTATAGTTTGTTTTGATCCAAATGAGTACGAAAATAAGTATATTTTGAAATCTAGGCTGATGAAAAATGTATCTTGGTTAATAAAAGTATTTAAATCTTTAAATGACTTCTTTTCCTTTGTTTTCCATTCTATTTTTTCATCCTACTTTATAATGGCATTTAATGGCTCTAAAATCTCTACAACTCTTGCAATAAACTTGTGAAGAAAATTGTTTTTTCCATAGAAATAAAACTATTTCTTGTTGTTAAGATATGTAATTTTCAAAATTCAATGTTCCCTCTATGAATTATTATATTATTTATTCATTATAACATGTCCCAATAATTTACATTTGATTACTCTAAAAATACTTTTCTTTGGGTTTAGGGAGATCTCATATATTTGACATTTGTCAAATACTCTTTACAAGTGATCAACATGATCAATTATGTCTATAAAAAATATAACTAATTAATTCGTATAGATGATGATGAATTTTTTATTATATCCATAAAATTAAAAATACATGGCATGCTGTAAAGTAGCACCTATATTAATTTGCTTGAATGACATTATTTTGTATGTAAAATGTCCCCACTTTGTTGTGAAAGTTTTATTCATTCTATCATCATTTTCAACCAAGAAATAGTTATAACATAATAATCCATATAAAAATTACATCATATTTAACCCATTGACTATCTAAAATACTTCATCTAGGCAAGGCAATGGATTGTTGTCCTTTTCTAAAACTTGGTTGAGGTTCTTGAAATTGGCACACAATCAAATTTCTCCATTTTTTCATACATTGACTAGGTTAGATACCCAGTTAGAATGCCTAATGGGAAATATAATTTTATCCTTTAACAACTTCTATAATTATTTCTAAATAAGAGGATCTAGAATAGGATTGAATAGTCTTTATCTCTACTTCAAAGGTTTGTGTCCCTATTTAAGTGGTATAGTGTGTGTGATGAATATAGGATAAAAAATGTTTAGGTCCTAATAGGTACAAGTGAATACATATATGAGTTATATTATTAAATATCTCAACTTTTTATTTCTAATTCTATACAACTCAATCTAATATTAACTATCTTTGGGTGCTCATCTATCCATAAATTTACCTTGGTAAAATTAGATTCATTGGTCTTAGATCATTTCTATTTCCCACCTTGATAGTCAAAGTCAAATAAAAATTCAAAGGATAACATTCCTATTTTTATTTCAATTAGAGGATACAATCATTTTCTTTTCCTATTAATGCATTGGATCAAAATTATTTTCGTTAATAATTAGAGACTCAAAAGTACTAGAACTGATCATGAACTAAATAATTTGTTAGTCATAAATAAATACCTTAAAGTGGTAAAAATTATTATGAATTGAATGACATGGTATTAGTGACAAATAATTTTTGTATTTTTATTCTTGTATTGGGGCCAAATTGGCTACAGAGGTAGATAGGGAATTAATTGTTTGATTTTGCTCCCTAAGAAATAATTTTATGTTGAAATACTTGAATGATTCAATTAAATACCAAAATTTGTGTTTATACTTATTGAGATATGATAATTTAAACTACTAGTGATTCATTATATGGTTGAAAACTAGATCTGAGTTCCAAAACATCAATAACTACTTGACATTATGCTTTAGTGTGATTGAGCCCTAGAATTAAAGCTTCATATTTTGCACATTTATTAGTTCAAGGGAATTACAGTCTAAATAGCAATGTACTACCTCCCATTATGATTAGTTAGTGTTATACCCACACTAGATCCATGTTTGGATAGAACACCATCAAAATATAAGGTCCAAATTTGTGAAAAACCTTCAAATTATGATTCATTCTCTTAGGCTTGGTTGTGAAGGTGTAAACCTCCAAGTGTGATGAAGTAAGATCTACTCTATCATTTTTTGAATTATAATTTGTGATATTATGATTCATTTTTGGTTCTCTATCAACCCTAATTTGATTTGATACTCATTTCTAGGGTAGACACATATGAATTTAGGTCAGTAGCCATATATCCATTTAGTGTTTTTGACTAGTCATGGCTTAGGGGTAAACCATAAGCCTCATGAATGTGAACTACTAAGATGTCAATATATTGTTAGACACATGGTTTAGAGGGTAATTATATGTGGGAATTTAGAAACTGTTAAAAAATTGTGACATAATATTAGTCCAGTTGTAGAACCACCCTTTTATACTTATCTAGGGTCAACCCAAGTCTTTCGCATATCTTTTGGGCATGACATTAGATGAGGCCACCAAGTAAACTATGAAATTGTTTACATTTTTTCCAAACATTATAATAGTAAAAAAAAAGGGTGGGAACTTAGGATTGTCTTTACATAAAATCCTATTTTTAGGTGTGCCTTTTCACTTGTCAATAGATGGTTTACTAGTTAACGCTTTGAGAAAAACATATATTTGCTTTGTAATTTGAGATAGTTTGCGAAGAGTAATATTAGCATTTATGTTTTCATATCCTTAAATTTATTTTAGATAATTTTGGTGTGTGGATAAGATTGATGTTCTTGATCATTCCTCTGGGATGAGGTGGATTGTTATTAACATTTAGATACGAGGGAGTGAGTACATTATTATTTATAGGTATATAAATTGAGGTAGGTTGTTGATTCTTATTTCTTAGATTATAATTATTCCTTTGGAATTTTTGAAAGTCATAAATTTTATTTGTGGTACTTTCTATCTCATTTTCATCTTAAAGAGGGAATGTAAAATCATAGGATTTAAATACCATGGCTATAATAGAAGTATTAGAGGCACCATTTGTGAATGGATTAGGTTGATTTGAGAATACCTCATATATTTTTATATCTTATTGAAACATTTGAAAATAAATACATTATTATATATATTCCAGTTCATCATGCTAGGTATTTTTATGCACCCTACACCAATTAGGTATAATTGCCTCATAAATATTCATCTCAAACAATTTTTTAGGCTGAGAGTCTTATTTATTACCCAATCTATTGAATGGTTTGTTATATATTTGGAATGAAAATTTCCTATTAGTTCACTCTCCTACCATTTTCCCTATACATTTTTACATGCTCATAAATACATTGCTAAGTTTTTTCACAATGCATTGGATGGAATCCAACTCAGTTTTGGTGGAATTAGAGGTTGTTCTCTATGTGGTATAGATGTTGAATGGGACTAAAGCTTGAATATAATTTTGTGACTAGACACATTTTTAGGATGTTTAAAAAAAACTAAGTTTTTCATTAGGTGCAACATGATTTAGAGGAAAATAATTGAAAATTTGATTCTAAATATTTGATATAACATTTTGATTACCATTTGAAATAGGATTTAGGACCAAGAAATTCAAAACAATGTTGTGTATGCCCTAGAATTGATGATTTAATTTCTTATCAATGTTAATAGATTCATCATAGGCACTTGATAATTTATTAATGTTTAGATCCCTATGTAATAATACTATATTCATATGGTCCAAGACATTTTTATATGTTTCAAGTGTTAAGTAACAATCATGTTTATTAGCAATAACCACATGGCTATACATATTTTGTAATCCTAAATTGAAGGCTCTAATCAGCTTATTGTGTTCCCATGTCAATTTAGGAAAATGTTGGTATATCACACTAGGACTACTAACTTGTTCATATTGTGCCATAAATGTGTCATGACATTGATCCCATGTTCTAATTGAAATTTATGGAAGGTTGAAGAACCAATCATATGCAACATCTTGTAGTGTGAATGGGAATAGTCTACATGTAATATCCTCATGAACTACATTTAGAAACCCTATATTTTCTTTTGAAATATTTCATGTGTTCCTTTGTATTTCATCCCACAGATGGAGAGAATAAAGAGAGGTACTTATCTAGGTTTCTAGGTAGATCATGAATGACACTAGCTATGAAAATGGTTGAACCAGTTAACCAAGCCATAGTAAAGCATTGAGGTTAATTCCATTGGGTTAGTGAATTTGGGTGGGTAAAAACACTCCTAGGGACACATCTATCTGATTTGGGTTTTTGATGAACCTTGTTAACCTGACTGGGGGTTTTAATGTACATAACTCAAGTGAATATTTAACAATCATAGATTGTGGGCCCTCCTTCTAGCACCACATAAATTCTTGTTTGTTAATCCCCTAACCTATGTGATCCATAGGGATATGTGTTTCTTGACCAATGACACACTTTTCATTTTTAACTACATTCATTAGTTTACTTATTATGTAGGTTGACTTCTTAAGATGTAAGGGTGTCATGAATGGGTGTGAATCATTCCATTAATTCTATATATAGGGATAAAGGTGGCTCACTCAAAACATTATATTAATGAATTATATTATTATTAAGGGATTTTAGAGGTATGCCCCTTGAAGTGGATATTATATATTTTTCTATATTTCAGTTATATTGTGATTTAATGCTCTAATTGTGAAGAAATTTCATTAAAAGTGGTATAAAAGCATCAATTTTGGAAAGTAATTTTTTTTAGTTTATATATCGCAAACTATTACAATTTTTCCTAAATTTTCTTTACTAGAGTTGGATCATCATATAAGGTGTATTTAGTAAAAAAAATTGATATTTGAAGATAAAATTTAAAGGAGTTATCAGCTTTTTACTATTTTTCACAAAATCACTCTAAATTGTGAAATTTATGATTTTTTTCATAATTTCTTACTTTTATGGAAAGCTTGAAGAAAACATATATTGGGTCCATTATGTGTTTTATTATTTGAGGCTAACATAATATCAAAATAACTTGGTCAAAGTTAGAGCAAATGTGAAAATTGGGGTTGGTATTGTCCAATTTTATTATGGTAGGAAAACAAAATTAGGGTAAGATAAATAATTGTGAAATTTTATGTAAAACTCCCAAAAAAGACAAGATGGATTTAGAAACAAAAATTTATGTCTCTTATAGTCCAGGGTTTTCCTTGGGGGATCATGTTGACCAAATTTGACCCTACAGATCAAATTGGGGCACCTATAGGTAAAAACTCAAGTTTTAATTTATTTGGGGTATAATATTATGTCATAGGATTTATTACATGTCTGTTTATGTTATTCCATATCATATTATCCTTGGTCAGTAAATATTTTAGTCCATTTATCATTTTGAGTCATTTTGGGGGTCATAAATGGGCATTAAAAGAGTTGTACAACCTTCTAGGAAAATGTGAAAGTTATAAGAGATGATTCAATGCCTCATGTTTCCTCATATGTCTTAATCACCTATTGGTAATGAAAAGTGGTAGGTTATTCAAAATAAAGGGTAATTTTCTTGGGAAAAGAGAAGAGTTTGGCACTTGTACAACCTATGGGGAAGTATGACACATGGGGTAAGATCATGGAATTTATCTTCATCATAATAAAGATCAAATACACATTTTAAATTCTCTATAAGTGTCAAATTTAGGATAAAACCATTTTACTCCTTTTTCACCCTTTTAGGCATATATAACCAATCTTTAATTTTGTACTCGATACAGAAAATTAGAGAAATTCCAGGTAAAATGCCTTTGGGAGGTGAAATTAAACTTAAATATATTAATTTTAATAAAAATACTTTAAATAATGGTGGTATATGATTTATGAACCATCCTCATGAAGCTGACTATGTTTTTCTACTTACTAGTCTATGCATCCTGCAAGTTTAGCTCTTGTTTGGATGATTCCATACAATATAGTTGTTGATATTGGTTATATATGATGTTTTCATCCCATATATAATTTTATCCATTATTTATTTCACATTTGGAGTTGATTTTATGAGCCAACCAACTCATTTTTCAAAGAGAGGTGAAGGAATAGAGTTGTAATCATTTCTTCCAATTGTTATAGGTTTTTTCTATGATATGGTTCCAAAATTAAGTGATGTATATTTTCAAATATATGAATTTTATTCATATTTAATTAAAATTACAACTCCAAGAGCCACTTCAAGATATCAGATAGCAATTAAATGATTAAAATGGTCATCTATAGTAGTTATATGATCTACCACTTCTTGGGGAAACATGAAATGCGTGTTTGAAAATTATATAAGGTTTGGAATGTTTGAATATGATCTAAAACAATTTGTAAGTTTTTGGATAATATTTAATTGTATTGGAACCTAAAGGAGACATTCTAAGAAAACTTGTGGCACTTTGGGACAAATTTCCAAAACTATCAAAACAGAGGTCCAGCCCCTTTTTTTAGGTTTATTATACAAAGTTGCATTAGTTTCTAGAGCCTCCAAGTACATTTGTTTTCAAGATCCCATATAGGTATCTCAAGTTTAAAGATAAGAGAGTTTTTATTTGAGGAGAGTGGTTTTTTAAATTCCTTAAGTTGCTCTTTGAACATTGAAATTCCATAGTGTTATCTACAACAAGATGAATTGATAACAAGTTCTAGGCCTAATGAGTGGATTTGGTATTTAAGACTAAGCTAGAATATCTTATTTCAATAAAGAAAATATATTTGTCAGGGAAAATCATAAAATAGGTAATATAAGTGTGTTTTTCATCCACCAAGGATGAGTCAATTCGTATAAATGGTTGAAGCATAATCACTTACAACCATACTGCTTCCTTCAAGGCTTAGCCCAAAGTTGTAAATTAGACTATTCCCCATATGTGAGTGTTTATAAATGGTTAAGGTGAAATTAATGATATATAATAATATCAATAGAATATAATAAGTGGTTTCATGTTCTTTAAGCACACCTATAGGTGTTCCATCATTTAAGAATACACACGTATAACCAATTATAAGAACACACCGTCCAACATGTAGGTTTGAGATAAAACAAAAAAGGTTGGTAGATGAGAAAGGTTTTAAAATGTTTCATGATATTGAATAATTATGTGTCACATTTCAAGAGAATAAAATAAACCTACAGGGTTTCATCTTTCTCAACATAATTAGCTGTGTTGATTAAGAAAGGAAGTGAACTAAGGGGTGATGGTATTTGATATGGGTATGGCCAAACATGAGATAAATGGATCCAAAAAAAACCAAATGACTCCAAAAAACATTTAAGAGTTTATAGACATTTTTCCTAGGCCCAAAACATACAAGCATGCACCTACATGTGCCTTTCCAATGCAAAACATAGTCAAAAGTGACACTTAGTCTTGACTAAGTAGAATGTATGGAAAGGAACATGGAGGGTTGAAGTGATGGGAAATATTAGAACTATCCCATCATGATCAGAGAAATATAAATAATCCCTTAACAATTTTTTTAAAAAAAATCATATATTCCTTAATGTCTTGTGAGCACCTATAACTGATGCAGGTAACTGTATGGTAGGTAGTAAGCTAGGACAATGTGTCTAAGGGATGTTTAGGCTAAGCAAGGTGAGAAAATGGGTTCACACAAGCACCAAAGGATTAAAAGGTAATTAATTATGTTTTATAAATTTACTTTGATGATAAATTATATAATCATACCTATAGGTGTACCTTATAAAATTTATATATAATCAAATATGCACTCAATCTTATCAATGTAGTGTGTATGAGAAGGAGTATGTAAAGAAATAAAGTGATGACCAGAAATAGAATGAAATAATTAGGACCATTAGTGTCTATATAGGCTATTTAAATGTAAATAAATAAATTAAATGATCTTAAACATGTAAAACATAGTCTACATTCTAGATCATGCATTGTCTGTCTCCACATACAGTCTATCTTGGGCCTTAACAAATTTGGAAGATCAAATGACCTAGTCAAGAGCTCAAAATTTGTATATAAAACATATAAATCTTTAATAATACCATAAAACCTTTTTTTTTCTATAAAATTAGAGGAATTTCCCTCTATTTTGTCTCAGAGAGAGGTCACTTCCCTTCATGCATAAACTAGCAGGTTTCGAGAGAAGGGATGAGAAAAGTGCATCAAGAGCTACAAATAACTTTATATAAGGTGTGATAGGTTTTATATAATATATAAAAACATTATAAAACAATAAAAAATATGGGGAAATACAAAAAATTAGCTTAGGTGGCTAGAGTTGAAGTCAAGCCTACTCAGCATGTTTTGGCCTAGTGCCTGAATGAAAGGTCAAATCCATTTTTATCATGAGGTGAGATTTATACCCTATTAAAACATGTTTTTTAGGTTTTAATATACATTTATAAGATTATTTAATTAAAATAAACCCCTAAGGAATCCATTTTTGGCTCAAAGACATTACTAGGCTTATAGGAAAAGGAGAAAAGAGCTTGATAGGAGAAGTTTAGATGACCATATCTTCTTTGAGGTTATGCATGAGAATCCAGGAAGGTTATAGGTGTTATAAAGGGTCTTGAAAAATTATCTTGTGATTTTATTTATTTATTTTCAATGTCATAACTTTATGAACAAACCTTAAGAGCAAAAAATAGGCTTAAACCCTTATAACCCCTTGTTAGTGACCTGAGGAAGGAAATGAAGGAGATAGTGAACTCAAATGGAATAGTTTTTATAATATTATGATTGAAAATTGTAGATTAATCTTTCAATATCCCTTCCATACTTTTTAGTTGTATGGACTTGTATGGACAAGGTATAAAACGTGGTATTTTTTACTATTTTGTGTGTTTTATAGGTTCTAAGAGGATTCTAAAGATGAAACCAAATTTGGGATAAGGATTATGAATTTTTATAACACCTCATGTCCATTTAATTTTTATAAACAAATCATAGGTTCCTTGATAAATAGCTTCATCTTAGCCAATCAAAATTGACATAGTGACCAAGCTAGTGAGAAGGTTGTAAAACTTCAAGTGAGCTGATTTTAAGGTGTGCCTGATGCATATAAGGATATGGAGGGTATTGAAAGGTGTCATATAATCCATCTCATTTATTTTCATGGAAAACTATTGAATTTTTGGAGGCCAAGTGTGTAGGTTGCATAAAGGAAGAGTTTTTTGGACTGTAAATGATGATGGCTCATTCCAAGATGATTCTAGATGACCAGGCCTACAACTAATGCATGGAGAGGAATTTTTTAAATCCTTACCTTTAATTAAAATTATTATACCTATCCATAATAATTTTTATGATTTTAAAACAGGTCCAAATCATGAAGGTAGTTTTAGGAGCTAGAATAAGAACTTTCATAACACTTTACAAGAGTTTCATGACTTAGAGAGCCACTTTTCCTTCTGACCTTGCATGGTTCATCCCACATCCTTTTATCATTCATAATTAATTCATTTTAATATCTTTACAAGTTTTCTTATTACCCTTGGACTTATTTCTTCTCTTCTCTCTCTTAAGTTCTATAAGAACTAGCCATTTTGACCATTATAACTTATGCTCCACTTGAGTATGGAAAAACCCTAGTCATTTGCATACCATTTGATCAATAATAATATTGATGGTTTACCTATAACATGATTTTTCATAGTGTTCTTACTTTAATGTTTTATTTTTCTTAAGTGATTACTCTTATTTCCTTAGCATGTTATTCCATTTTCTCACCTATTTGTAGTTGGAAATATTTTTCTTGCAAGGCATGTGAAGTGTTTTAGGAAGTGTCAAGGTTGAGAAAGTTAGTCTATTCACTAGTTCCATTAAAATCCTCTTGTATAGTACCCCTATCCTAAAAATTCATCCATAAACTCATAATTTAACATTGATTTGAGAAGATACAAATTGGAGAAGTGTGTGTTTGGTTACTCCTTGATTCTCATGCATAATATGCAGCTAGTTGGCAGTCATAAACTTATTTGGTGTATCACAGCCCTTAGGATAGTTTTATTTCAATTTTACTTATCCTCCCGCACACCCCCCCCCCCCCCCCCCCCCCCGCATAAAAATTATAGGTTTAGTAGTATTATACAAGTTTTACATCAAGGGAGATAACCCTACCTAGAGATTCACCTCATTCTTAGGCTACCCACAAGGCTAGAGTTGTTTCAATTATGCCACTTGGATAAGGAGAGATGAGAAATATATTAAAAGAGTGGAAATCCAAGAAAAAATAGTTTTTATAATGCTTGATTGGAATATTATTCTAATAGTTTTAAATACTTTTAGTGTTGTCTTTCAACAATCAGCTTTTGGAGGAATCTAAGCACCAATGGTGACTCTGAATGATAATTTCTAGTTATAATCAGCCTAGGTATATCTATTTGAAATTTTTGATATATTTTTTTATTTTATTTGACACATGAGGTTGATATGGATAGCTATGGACAATACTTATATCATCAACCTTCTTATCAGCCTTGCTATGAACCACATTTTACTCAGCTCTACTATCAAAATGGCTATTAATCCTATGAGCCATGGCATCACTATAGCCCTTCATTTCCATCTCCAAATGGACATCATGTTGTTGGATTAACCTATAATAATAGATACCAAGAAACCTATCAAGCAATAACTTTATATCATTCCCATTATGAGCCCTATCATTCATATCATCATGCCTATCATCATTAAGAGTACTCCTATCAGTCTTGTCATGTGAAATTAGATTTTTCCATTGATTATACACTAGGATATCATTGGAAAGGTGTAACTCCTACTTATGTACGTGTTTATCCTTCTAATAATCCCAAAAATTCACTTTCATTTGAGTTTACTAGTGTTTTTATCTTTTCCAAACCCACTCATAAGCCTTCACCTTCATCCAACACTCTATTTCCAAATCCTACACCTTACACTACATCTCATATTCCAACTCCTTCACCTCAACTACATGAACATATCCATAAACTTTCCACATCAATCCTTCTTTAAAAATATCCTATCTTGAGAGAATCATGTGAATAAGAACAAACTCACTTCATATCTGATCAAGAAGATCTCATGAGTGACTATGAGGAAGAAATCACCATAAGGACTCCCCTTGGTAAACAAAGGGATAATCCACAAGATTTTGCCTCCATATTTTAAGGGATGTGTGTCCATGAAGTATAATTTAATGCCTCCATTTTTGACGGGATGTGTATCAATGAGTAATGTTTCCAAGACTTGAAGAGAGAGGTATTTGAAGACTCTATGTCTGATCATGAAGTTATGGATGACCATCTCAAGCATGAAGTGGAATGTACTATCAAGGATGAAAGTCAAGTCACTCATTAATAAGTGGAATTACTAAGATATTCTCATGATGACAAGGTAAAGTGAATAGATCTTGAAGATGATATACATGAGGAAGAATATTTATGGTAGAATTTCAATGCCATATGTAAGGAATTTTGTAAGTTAGATACAGGTTTTTCTTCTCCAAAATATTGCACATCTAATGATAAGTTTGTTGATGAGTCTAATAAACATGATATTGAGTTTTAAATCAAAAATAAAGATGAAGGTCATTCTGTTGGTCAAGAACCTATTATCATGAAGCCATTATATGATGTTAGTATACATGAAGTTGTAGACATGGATATGATGTCAAGGCTAAGAGGATTGTCATAATTTCAAACTTGCACATCAAGGACCAAGTTATGAGAAGGTGGAGACTATTTGGATGCAAGAGTAGTTCATTTACTTATCCAACATGTATTGAGATACTTGTTTCTTATTAAACCTCATGTCAATGAAGTTGGAAAACACCATGAAGAAGATGGAGGCATCAATGATAAAGGTCAACATGATAAATGTCTAACTAAAATCTTCATGTCATGAAGCAAGGAAGGTTTCAAAATTCCCCTTTTATCTATGAGGGAGGTATGATTATTTTTTATGTTGTATATACTTGTTTGTTTCCTATTTTTCCTAAGTGTTTTGAGCACATGTGTGTATTTTTAGTGTGTTTGCTTTTTTTTGTATGTTTGAGGTAGTTAGTTGGTATTGTATTGATCAAATATTGTGGTCAATGGTTAAAGGTATCCTTTTTTTATTTCAAACTTCATATGACTCCCTAATCCCAATGGACTCATAATGCTACTGGTCTAGTTAGTATAACAAGCATACTACCCTTATGAGTCACCAATTTGTTGACCAAATTTGACCCTGTAGGTTAAATTATGACACCTATCGTTAAAAAATTGAGTTTTAAGGATTTTTTTGGGTATAATATTATGTAATAAGATGTATTATATGTCTTTTTATGTTATTCCATATCATATTAGCCTTGGTCAATTAGTATTTTAATCTATTTATCATTTTGAGTCATTTTGGGGGTTATAAATGGGCATTAAATGAGTTTTAAGGATTCTTAGGGAAAATTTAAGGTTAAAAAATGTGATTTAACTCACTATATGTCTTCATATGTCTTAATCAACTTTTGGTAACTGAAATTGGTAGGTTCTTTAGAGGAAAAGGTAGTTTTTTTGGGAAAAGAGAAGAGTTTGGCACTTGTACGACCTATGGGGAAGTGTGACACATGGGTTAAGATAATATAATGTTTATTTATATTAATAAATATAAAATAAACACTTTAAATTATATTAAAGTTTTAAATTTTGGATAAAACCATTCTGCTCCTTTTTTACCCTTCTAGGCACACAAAACTAGTCTTCAGGTTTGTACTTGGTATAAATAGTTGGAGAAATTCCAAGTCAAAATAATTTATGAGGTGAAATTAAAATTATATAGATTAATTTTAATAATAATATTTATAATAATGGTGGCTTGTGATTTATGAACCATCCTTATGAAGTTGATTGTGTTTTTATGTTTGCTAATCTGTGTATCCTATAGGTTTTGCTCTTGTTTGGATAATTCCATACAATCTAGTTGTTAAGATTGGTTAAAAATTATTTTTACTCAATTATTTCATGTTATAAATGATTTTTTTTCACATTTTAAGTTTATTTTGTGAGCCAACCAATTCAGTATACAAGGAGAAGTGAGGGAATAGAGTTGCAGTGATTTCTTCTAATTACTAGAGGTTTCTTCTATGTTATGGTTCCAAAATGAATTGAAGTGATGTATTATTTACCATATATTTATTTTATTCATATTAAATTCCAAATAAAACTCTAATATTCACTTCAAGAGCTAAGAGATCAATTAAATGCATAAAATGGTCATTCACAATAGTTGTACGGTATGCCACTTCTTAGGGAAACATGACATGTGTATTTGAAAATTTTATAAGGTTTGGAAGGTTTAAACATGATTTACACCATTTTTAATATTTTTAATGATATTTAATTATATTTTAACCTCAAGGAGACCTTCCAAGAAAACTTGTGGCACTTTGGGACAAATTCCCAAAACTGTTAAAATAGAGGTCCAGTCCCTTCTTTTGAGGTTTATTATACAAAATTGCATTAGTTTCAATAGCTTTCAAGTACATTTTTTTTTCAAGATCCCATATAGGTATATCAAATTTAAATATAAGAGAAGTGTTTTAGTTGAGGAGAGAGGTTTTTTATATCCCTCAAGTTGGTCTTTGAATACTAAAATTCCATAGTGTTATCTACAACAATATGAATTGACAAGAAGTTATAAGCCTAATGAGTGGATTTGGTGCTTAAGACTAAGTTGGAATGCTTTTTTGCACTAAATAACATATATTTATAATTTAAAATCATCAAGGAGGTAATATAATAGTTTTTTATCCACAAAGGATGAGTCAATCCATACAAATAGCTTAAGCACAGTCACCTACAACCATACTACCTCCTTCAAGGCTTAGCCCAAAGTTAAAAATTAGACTATATCCCCATATAAGGGTGTTTATAAATGATAAAGGTGACATTAATTATATATAATAATATCAATATAATGTTATAAGTGGTGTTATGTTCCTCAAACACACTGACAGGTGTTCAACCATTTGAGAATACACACAACCAACTATAGAAACACATAGTTCAACATGCACATTTGAGATGAAACCAATAAGGTTTATAAATGATAAAGTTTTCAAAATATTTAATGAGATTAAATAATTATGTGTCACTTTTAAATATAATAAAATAAACCTATAGGATTTCATATTTCTCAACACAGTTGACTATGTTGACTGAGAAAGGTAGTGAACTAAGGGGTAATGGTCCTTGATATGGGTATGGCCCAAAAATGAGATAAATGGATAAAAGAAACACAAAATGACTCCAAGGAACCATTAATAGGTTTTAGACCCTATTATTAGGCCAAAAACATACAATCATGCACCTACAGATGCCCTTTTAATGTAAAACACAATCAAAAGTGACACCTAGTCCTGACTAGACAGAATGTATGGAAAAGAACATGGAGAGTTGAAGTGATAGGAAATATTGGAACTCCTGAATAATGATCAGATTAATATCCATAATCCCTTGAAAATTTAATTTTTTTTCATAGATTCCTTAAGTTCTTATAAGCACCTACAACCACTATAGGTGACTATATGATAGGCAGTAAGTTGGGACAATGTGTCTAGGGGATGTTTAGGCTAGGTAGGGTGAGAAAATGGGTTAACACAAGCACCAAAAGATTAAAATGGAATTAAGGAGGTTCTATACATTACTTTTGAGGTTGAATTATATAATCACATCTATATTTCTACCCTCTAAAATAGAGATATAATCAAATATACAATTATTCTTGTCAAAGCAGTATGTATAGGAAGGAGTATGTAAAGATCTAAAGTGATAAATAAACCTAGAATGACTTAATAAAGACAATTAGTGTCTATATAGGATATTTTAAATGAAAATAAATAAAATAAAATAAAGGATCCTAAACATGTAAAACATAGTCTATATTCGAAATCATACATAGTTTATCTCCACATACAATTTGTTTTGGGCCTTAAGGCTTTTGGAAGGTCAAATGACCTAGTAAAGAGATAAAAATTTGTATTAAAAAACTTTAAGAATTAAATAATACCATAAAACCTTTTTTTGTTTAATAAAATAGGGGAAGTACCCTTTATTTTGTCTCAGACGAAGGGAACTTCACCTCATGGATAAACTTATAGGTTTGTAAATAAGGAATAAGAAGAGTGCATCAAGAGCTAAGGAAACATTGATAGAAGATGTGAAAGGTTGTATAGAATCTAGAAAAACATTAAAAACAAATCACAAAATGGGGAAATTCAAAAAAGTGGTCTAGGTGGCTATAGTTGTAGTCAAGCCTACTAAGCAAGTTTTGGACTAGTGCCCAAATGAAAGGTCAAATCCATTTTTAGTATGAGTTGAGATTTATACCCTATTAAAACATATTTTTTAGGTCATATTAGGCATGTATAAGATTCTTTAATCCAAAAAAACCCTTGAGGAAGCCATTTTTTGCTTAGAGATAATGCTAGGCCTATAGGAAAAGGAGAGAGGAGTTTGATAAGAGAAGTTTATATGATCATATCTTCTTGGAGATTGTGCATGGGAATACAAGAATGTTGGAAGTGTTATAAAGGTTCTTAAATAATGATATTGTGAAATTGGTTTGTAATTTCAATGCCAGAACTTTATGAACACACCTTAAGAGGAAAAAATAGGCTTAAACCCTTGTTAGTGAATTGAGGAAGGAAATGAAGGAGATAGTGAACCCATATGGAATAGTTTACCTAAGATGATGATTATAACTTATAGAGTAATATTTTATGCTCCCTCCCATACTTTTGAGTTATATGGACTTCTATAGAAAGGTTATTTTTTTATTATTTTATTTTTTTTATAGGTTCCAAGATAATTCTAAATATGAAACAAACTTTGGGAAAAAGATTAGGACTTGGGATAACCCATAATGTCCATTTAATTCTTCATAACTCCTAATTACCTCAATAAATAGGTTCATCTCAACCAATCAAAACTAGCATAATGACCAAGCTAGTGAGAAGGATGGAAAACTTTAAGTGAGCTAATTTTAAGGTGTTTATGATGGATCTATGGACATGGAGGGTATTTATAGGTGTCATCCAATCCTTTCGACATATTTTCATGGAAAACTAATGTCGTTTTGGAGACCAAGTGTGTAGGGTACATGAAGGAAGAGTTTTTTGACTTCAGATGATGATGGCTCATTCCTAGATGATTCTAGATGACTAGGCCTACAACTAATGCCTAGAGAGGCATGTTTGAAATCCTTCCCATTCATTATAATAATCATACCAATCCATAATAAGTTTAGGGATTTTAAAATAGGTCCAAATCATGAAGGTATTTTTTTTAGATAGAATAAGAATTTTTATGCCATTTTGCAAGAGTTTCATGACTTAAAGAGCCACTTGTTCCTTATGACCTTGCATGGTTCATCCCAAATCCTCTTATCATGCATAATTACTTCCTTTTATCATCTTGAAAATTTTCCTTGTGACCCTTGGATTTCTCTATTCTCCTTATCTCTCAAGTTCTATAAGAACTAGCCATTTTGGCCATCTTATTTTATACTCCACCTGAGTATGGCAAAGCCCTACTCATTTACATACCATTTGATAAATAATACTACTGATGTTTTACCTGTTTCATTATTTTTCATAGTTTTTAATGTTTTATTTTTATTAAGTGATAAATCTTTTTTCCTTAGTATGTTGGTCCATTATCTCACCTATTTACAGTTGAAAAGCTTTTTATTATAGGGCATGTGAAGTTTTCTAGGAAGTGTCAAAGTTGAGTGATTTAGTCTATTTAATATTTCCACTCAAATCCTCTTGTCTAGTCCTCCTATCCTAAACATTAATCCATAACCTCATAATGTAACATTGATGTGAGAAGATGTAGATTGGAGAAGTGTATATTTGGTTAGTCCTTGGTTGTCATGTATAACATGAAGTTGGTTGGAACTCATCAACTTATTTGGTGTATCACCTCCCTTAAGATAGTTTTATTTTAGTTTTATTTCTCCCTTCCCCACCAATCATAGGTTTAGTATTATTTACAAGTGGTACATCAAGGGAGCTAGCCATACCTAGAGATTCACCTCATCCTTAGGCTATCCAAAAGCCTAGGGGTGTTTCAATTGTGTAACTTGGATGAGGATAGTTGAAACATCTCCTCAAAGGGTGAAAATATAAGTGACAATAAATCAAAATGTGATATAAATCAAGTATGATCTATATGGCCTACAATTTGAGATGTAAACTAAAGTAGATCAAATCAATTAGCATTTGAATAATCTCATGCAAAAAATCATTTCAAATTTCAATATTCATGAACATTCCCAAAGTGAATAACTTTTAATCAACCCAACCATGGTTGATATTCTATCTAACCCAACCCAAATCTAAATAAACCACATTTAGAGAAACTTACTTCAAAAGTAGAAATGTGAAATTTTGATAGGAAGGATTTACTCTCTTGGATCAACCTAATAGAGATTTGTTTTGATGTACATCAGGTATCTAGTTGACAAAAGGTGGTAATGGAATTTTTTTATTTGGATATAGAGTAATTTATTTGGTATATATAAATTTTCACTCAAAAGAAAAAGAAGGGTCATACTGTTACTAGGTCAATGTTCATGGATAAGCTATAGATGTAATGTCATCATAGATTAACATAGAACTAATTTAGCCAACTATCAAAGCTATGAAATACTAGATTAGTCAAATGTTATATTCAAAAATTATATTTCTTTTCATTAAGGGTGGATGACATATCAAATGATAACATGAATGATCTCTTCTTTAGAGGTCTCAATTATATAATATAACTGGATGTTCACATGTTTAATTCAAGCATTGTATCTAAATCTATAGTATTTTCTTGCTAGGTAAAATAAACATATATGGTCAAACAAATGGATTTCACTAATACTAAAGAGTGTTTGGGTCAAGTGCAAACCTTTACTTAGCCTAAAATATTTAATCCACGCTAAATTGAAGAGAAATAAATAAAAGGATTATGTTTCAATTGCAGTAGAAAATGGAGTAAAGTTCATAAGTGTGCTAATAAGAAACTATTATACATTAAAGGGTACAATGATGAATAATATGATGAGATAAAATATGGTGAAGAGGAAGAAGTACCTGAATCAGATTTAGAAGAGTCTAAGCCCACTATTTCATTCCATGAAATCTCTAGTATTAACACCCAAAAAACCCTCAATGTTGTGGGTTACCTAGATAAAAAAAGGTGATTGTGTTGATTGAATTAAAGAGAACATAATTTCATCAAAAATAATTTGGCATTGCACCTATGTTTTTTTATTTACCCAACCCTAGAATTTCAAGTAATGATTATAGATGTGGCACAATCAATTGTTCTTGTAAATCCTATAAGATCAAACTAGAAATAGAAGATTATAATATTTTATTATGTTTAATAGTCCCATGGGTGGGGTAGATATTTTTTATGAGTCCAATGACTCACTATCCTAGGAATAATTGAGGTGAAAATTTTGGATCTCTTTATACACTTTCATTTTAAACCAAGGACCTATGAATTATAGGGATTATAAGCAAAATGTTCAAAATTGGTAAGTTCTCATCAAATGTAGAAGTTTATATGAAAATGGGTTGAAGGATTTGTCATAAGGTTGTGATCCATATAATTACATCTATAAATTATCCCTACACATACTAATATTCAAAATATTATTTATGACCACTCAATTATTAATGAAGGAATGTTGAAAGGACTACCACCAAGCAAAGATCACGATCATTCCATTCAAAATATCCTTCATAGTAAATAACTTAAAATTCATCCATTTAGATAATGATATTACCAAAAGGGTGAAATGGATGATACTTAGAAAATATGCCTTGATTATAAACAAATCAATAAATGTACCTATTATCACCAAATATTTCACCCTATAAGAGGGTGTTTAATCATCTTTAATATTTTGGAAATATTGGTATACTTCCAGGTATGTGGGTGTACCTATGGTGGAAGTAGACCTCTAAGTTTAAGGGCTAGGTCCCTGAATATACCTTGAAGTGCTTATCACCTAACTAATGTTTAATTATGGGAAAAGAGATAGAAGTTTTGATTAAAATAAATTAATATAATGGGTTGATACACCAATGTAACTTCCATATGACCATCCTACCTTCTCACTAAGGAACAAGGCATATAAACTAACTTACAAGTCTTAAGATATTCTAACATGAGTATTTTAATATGGAGGTGAGATGCATGAAGGATATCTAAGGTAAGTAAACTATAGGATATTTTTAGGAACTAAGGATAATTTTACATTTAAAATACATAATCATAAAGTTTACAATACTTCATATTACTTGCTAGAATAGGAACTATTGCATAAACATGACAGGATAAGGAGAAGCAAGGATAGAGGATTATCACTTAGAATCACCATATATCACATTGAAAACTTGTAATTTTTTTCATAAAATCAAAAACATAATTTAATTTATTATTCAAAGGAAAAATACAATGTCATTCCTGTAGGGATTTGCCATACATGGAGTGGAATTAGCTTACAATAGATAAAGTTGCCACTACTTATAGAATTTGAGAGAGGGGTGAGATGAGAGAAATATAAGAGTCATAAGAACACTTTTAAATATGAGAGGAAGAGTTAAAAATCTATGATAATTAATTAAGATATATATCATTCAAGGTCTCATAGGAAAAATGTCCCTCCAAGTCATGAAACTCATGAAATGTGGTGTAGGATTCCTCATTCCAAACAAGAAAATTTACTTCATCATTTGGAATCATTATAACATCACACTATTGAATAGGGATATATTTTATAATTAAAATAATTTGGAAATTTTTATACATTATCAACCATGCATTGGTTTCATTCCTAATCATTAGGATTCCTCTGTATATGAGTCATCACTACCTGTAGTCAAAATAACTCCTCTTTCACTCACTCCTCATACTTGGAACCAAATTTGCCTTTATTTTTACAATATGATCCATAAAATGGAGTGAAATAAACTTTAAAATACCCATAATCTCATTATATTCCTTAGGAAAAACTTAAAAGGCCATCTACTTGAAGATTTAACTCTCTCACTAGCTTGCTCACTATGCCATCCTAAATTGGCTAGAGTGAAGGCACTTGCAGAAGAATTTAAGATTTTTTTTTGAATAATTAAATGATAATGGTGATTTATTTTATGTAATAATATATTTCCCAAATTTTATTTCATCTTTTAACCCTTTTTAGAACTTGAAAAACACCAAAAATAGTCAAGAAAATCTAGTTCCCCCTATCTATACAAGTATGTAACACCTTAAATGGATGTAGAGTTATATATAAGTTACAAAAAATTTGATGATTATTATATTACATATAGATAACCTTCCATATTCATTTTCCCAATTGGGTCTTGGGTAAGGGTTTGAGAGGAATTGGAGATGTTTTGACCTTAAATGATTGTTCATAAAGGTCTAACATTCAAACCTTGAAAAAATTATTCATATATCAAGACAAGGACCTTATATAACATCTCATACATCCTTATTATATCATGAAAATAATCCAAATATATGTGAGCCTCCAAATATGCCTACTCGAGATCTTTTCCTTATTTACATAGGCCTGAATTGGCTTTGAGCTAAAGTGAGGTTTCCCTATGATATCCCATATATTCCAAAATATAAACATAAATTATTTCTCCAAAATTGGGAATCCCAATGATTTTAAATTCTCATATGGTGTTTTAAGTGAATTTGACCCTCTTTTATGTATTAGACCTAGCCTAGGTCTAATGGATGTTAATTGCATCCTTGTGAGTTTGGATCATCATATTGGTCCACAACCTATATGCATTGGTTTTTACATGTTTTTTCATGTCTGACACATCTCATGACACCTTTTTGAGATTCATTCATCAATCTTCAAATTATTCTTACCTTCCTTTATCAAAATCTATATGCTTTATGTTCTCTGGAGTACCCTTTGTCTGAGATAGAATAAAGGGTATCTAATCTATATTCCTAGGAATATTGGATATATATGGAGAAAAATCAAGTTATTAAGGTTATATAAACCAATTTTAAAAGTTATATCACATTAAAAAACATTCTAACTCATCCAAATATCAAAATAGACTTCTAGACTAGTTAACTATGCATGGATATGAATATAGATATAGGTTGTATTGTTTGAATCTATTCTTCCCCTAATTTAATGATAAAGGGGTTCCATGTAATGGAAATTTTAACATTAAATTAATTTAAAACATGTTTATCATCATAATCTCATCAAACCTTGCATTACTAGTTCTCTCACTTTGACTGATTTGGGTTGCAATTTGATTGACTATATTTTGTCTCAAAACACCATACCTATAGGTCGTCTTACATGGTATAGGATTGAAAAAAAATATTTTCAGCCTATTTATAATTTAATAAAGTAATTATATAGTCCTTTAAATCCATTCCCATCGCATTCATACTAGACAACACCAATAACACCACATTTCTAGCTCTCCCTATTTACCACAATCAACTACAATTGACTAAATAGAGGTCCTATAGGTGTCAATAGGGAATAAAATATTATAATATAGACATTATTGACAAGCTGTATACCACCAATATGATCATCTAAACCTAAATGGAGCCACTTACCGTAAGTATGAGATTTTTTATTTCCATCTTATGGTGTAGGGTCATGAAAGTTCAATTTCTTGTAGAGAAAATTCAAAGTTAGTAGTGAATAAAAGCTTGACTTGGGAGCCTTAAAAAACTATGTTAATATGGTCACACATCCATTTAATTTTTCATAGATCTTCCTATAAGATAGGGATATAATATGAGTGCACCTATATCCATCAAGACTCCATGCTACAGTGTTGTATGACATCCTCAAAATGGCTCAGTCCTCTATTTTAAGGTTTTAAGGAAATAATTCCTTAAACATAATCCACTTGATTTAAAGATGATTCCTTATTTTGACTATTTGACTATGAACTCATACATATTTCCTAAGGTATCCCCAACATCTTTAAACTTCATGGGGATTCTCAATTCATCTTCATCTACATCAAATATAATTAAGGTCTCAGATATGTTATAACCTCTTTATACAACCACCTCAAGTCTCTTTAGGGACACCTATAGATGCGCATCCCTATGTACAAGTAATGACTATAAATATGGGTAGTGTGTATATTTAAAGGTTATATAAATAGTCCTATAATTTTTATTAGACTTAAATTTGAATCTCTTCATCTTGGAGATCTTGGAACATGTTTCCATACTCTCACTCAATGTGTTCATTCTCTGTTGAAATAGTTGTAAATACATTTATAGGTATGACATAAAACAGTGGAGGTGTATATCAAGTCATGTGTATAGTATATGTGTTCATAACCCATCCTAAACCTTTTAAAAATTTCAAAATATATAATTCCAACCTTTAAAAACTTGAAACCAGCCAAAATTTCTCCATCCAAAGAGACTACTCTGCTATAAGCCACCTACATATGTTCACTAATGGTAGCAAACTATGTTTAGAGAGGAAAAAGATTTCATAAGTAGTCATATATAATTTATATATCTTAAAATAATTTTACATGAAATGGTAGTGTTTTCATCACCTCAAAACATAATCATACCCTCATGAATGTGCTTACAGTTTTACATGCCATGACTGCAAGTGGAGATAGGCAAGGAGTTGATTATGTGTCAATTTCGACTTTAATTCCATGGATGATTGATTTGGAGAGTGATATTTAAAGGAGAGGATACCAAGAGGAAAT
Source organism: Torreya grandis (assembly GCA_037957365.1). NCBI lineage: Eukaryota > Viridiplantae > Streptophyta > Pinopsida > Cupressales > Taxaceae > Torreya > Torreya grandis. The sequence goes on from JARHVA010005014.1 coordinate 655,521, forward strand.
TTAAATAATAATAATAACAATTTATCACCATCCTCTAAAACCACTACCAAGACATGAAAACTCTGGAAGTGGTGAAAACCTACCTGCAACATAGAAAGGTGTCTTAGCCAACAACTTAAGATGCTTGTCCTATCAAAACACTTAAAAAATGATTTTTTCTTTGGGAATCATGATATGAGGATGTATAATACCCATATAATCAATCCCATCAGTTATATTATAGAGATTATCTCATATAAGAGTAAAACCTATAGGGTGTGTGAAACAACAAGTAGAAAAACATAGTCAACATGTAAAGGATGGTTCATAAAGTACATGAAGCAAATACTTGAAATATAAACATTAATGTGAACATAATTGAGTTTAATATCACCCACCAAATTAATTTTACCTATAATTCCTCATACTGGCCATGCCAATGAGAAACCTACTGACTAGTTCTACATGTCTAGAAGGGTGATGAAGGAGCAAAATGGTTTTTTACTATTTTTATCACTTTAAAATATGATTAAATGTTTATATGAGTCCATTTAAGTTTATTATTCATCCCAAAAGGTTTGCACATGTGTCACTCTCTTCATGGGCTATACAACCTTTAAAACTCCTTGTTTTTTACTTGCTTTCTTGATTCTTAGTTAGGAACCTACAAATTTTAGTTAGTCCTGATATTATTTAAGAGGTATCTAAAATTAAATAACATAAGGGATGTTGGAATGTATTTTAGAACACATTTTCACATTGAAAACCATACCACTTGCATTTAATTCTCTAAAATGACCCATAAATGACATCAAATAACATAATGACTAAACTAGACCATGACCAAGGCTAAAAACATATTAAATAACATAAAATGATCTATGATTCACCATATCATATTATAATATGCCCATATATAATTTTTTTAATAGGGGGTTGACCCATTTTGACTTGTGGTTAAAATGGTCAATATTCTTGGCAAATTCCCAAGGGTGGTATGCTTGTTATTTCATGAACAATTGGATAATCCTATCCATTAGGCCATGGAGTCACATGTACACCATATTTACACACAATTTTTCCTTTGAAAACACAAGAAATAACAAAAAAGACAATAAACTAAGAAAACACACACTTGTGCTTTATGAGACTTATAGAATACACACATAAAAACTCACCTATCTAACTCAAACACAAGATAACCTAAAAGAAACACTTCCTCTTGGATCAAAGGGAAAGTTTTAAAACAATTTTTTTCCTAAAATGAAGAAATGAATGAGGCATGCAGACTTTTTATCTTCTTCATGGTGTTTGCCAACTTTATTAGCATGATGTTTAATGAGAAATAAGCAATTCCAACTAGTTCAGCTATGAAAATAAACTCCTCTTATAGCTCAACAACCTTAACTCTCTCATAGCTGACCTCAACTATGACCTCCAAAGGTGGTTAAAAAAATCATACCTTCTTGGTTTCCATGATTTTCTCAATAAGATTAAGTCTATTTTTAGCTACAAGATCTTCAAGCTCATTAAGGAGCTCTACACAATCCACCCAATCTTGGTCATTATTTTATATGGAAAAATATTTCTCCACCTTCTCAGATAATTGAACTTCAACTTGGAAAATATCTTCAATATTTTTAATGATCTCTAATTGATGATGACAATAATTTTTATCCTCCTTGTCATCTATAACCACTAATTCTTCAATATTTTATTTTTGATGTATGAGTTCATAAAGTTGATGTTATTTATGCTCCAATGCATCTAAGGGTGGCTCAAAATTAGATTGAGGTATTTATTCCTCTTCAAGAACAACTTCCACCTTGGTCTCAAGAGATTATTCTAGGACTAAAAATTCTTGAGGAGTGACTTGACCTTCACCTTCATTCTTGATAACACACTCACATTAATGCTGGAGGTGATTATCCACAACTTCATGATCAGATATAGAGTCTTCTTCCAATACCACTCTCTTCATGCCTTGGCCATGTTCCTTATGGATAACTATAAAATAATCTTCAATATGTTTCTATTTATTTAAGAAGGTACAATTATCCTCATGTTTACCAAGGGGAGTCCCTATGGTGATTTCCTCCTCATAATCACTCATGACATCTTCTTGACCAGCTATGACTTGATCTCTTTCCTCTTAATTTTCTTCCCTTAAAATAAGATTTTTTTCAAGAAGGGGTGAGGTGGAAGGTTGATGTATAGGATCATGGGTTTGAGGTAAAGGATGGGATGTGATGTGGGGATAATGAGTTGGAGAAGGAGTGTGAGGTGAAGTAGAGGACTTGTGAATATATTTAGGAAAAAGAACTTCACTAGTAAGCTCATGGGGGAGTGATATTTTGTGTTGGTTATAAGGGATAACACTTACATCATCATGAGTTACACCTTGACAATAACATCCTTAAGGCTCTTCAATAGCAACATGTTCATTCTTAGCCTCTTTTTCCTCCCACATCCTTAGCTTATATATTTAACATTGAAGGCACTTATTTGACAAGTCTAGCTATCCTTTGATACCCATTGATTCTAATATTTAGCATAACTATCTCTAACACATGCATAAAACTTTGGGAAATACCTCTTAACCTTTACTTTAGATGATTAGGAAGCACATCAAATTCATTATTACATGTCCCCTTGTTATCTTAATTCTCTAGCAACTCTAATAGGAGTGCTAAAAAGTCTTTGACATGAAGTGAGGTTGATGGAGGAGGGTAATGATGGGGATTGAGGCCAACTCTATATTATTGGATTCAATTTTGTATGATTTTATATCTTATCTTGTATTTTATTTATGTGAAATCAATGGGATCATATGATTCTCCATTACAAGACTAATAAGGATCCTTTTAAGGTTGATAGGTATCATGGTATGATTAGTAAGGAGCATATTGGGACTAATGGGAAGGCATTCCTTAATAAGTTTATAGATAACCTTCCTCATAGGGTTGTCTAAAAAAACGATGTCTATATGGATATGGAAATGTAATAACATAAGTATGTCATGGCTCATAAGATTGATACCCATTATGATAGGACTATTGAGGAATATAATTTGGTTCATAGTAAGGTTGATAAGGAGATTCATGATAGGGGTATTCACCATATCTATTTATATCAACCTCATATGTCAAATTAGATACAAAAATTGATCAAAATATTCAATGAGATATACTTGGGATTCTTACAACTACAAGTTTTCATTTTGAGTCACCATTGGTACTATCTTCCTTGCTTTCAAAAGTTGATTAAAGGAAAGACACACCAACAATCTTTCCATTCCTTTAGACCTTGGTCCCATCAAGTGTGATACAATTATTGCCACCAAATATTTAACCCTATAATATGGTTTTCAAGCCTCTTACATATTTTAGAAACATGAGAATACTTCCAGGTATGTGGGTGTACTTATGGTATAAGTAGATCTCTAGGTTTAAGGGTTAGCTCCTTGGATATACCTTGAAGTGCTTATCACCTCAAAAATGTTTTCTTATGGGAAAAGAGATAGAATTTTGTATGAAAAAAATGATCTAAGTGGGTGATACACCAATATGAATTCCATACGACCATCATACTCCTCTTGCTAAAGAATAAGGAATATAAACTAACTTCCAAGTCTAAAGATATTCTACTATGAATGTTTTAATATGGAGGTGACATGCATGAAGGCTATCTAAGGTAAGTTAACCATAGGATAGATTCAATAAATAAGTCTCATTTTACAATTAAAATATATACTTATACACTTTAAAACACTTCACTCATACACTTTACAACACTTCATATGACCTGATAGAATAATAAATCTTGCATAAACATGAGAGGATAAGGAGAAGAAAGGATAGAGGATTATCACTTAACATCACCATAGATCAATTTACACACTTATAAAAATGTTAATGAACTTAAAACTAGACTTTAATTTATTTTTCAAAGTCAAAATACAATGTCATTCTAGTAAGGCTTTACCATACATGGAGTGGAATTAGCTTACAATATCCAAAGTGGACACTAATTATAAAATTTGAGAGAGACGTGAGATGAGAGAATTCCAAGAGTAATAAGAACACTTGTAAATCTGAGAGGATGAGTTAAACATGTATAAAAATTAATTAGGAGACATACCATACAAAGTATCATTGGACAAATATACTTCCAAGTCATGAAACTCATGAAATGTGGTGTAGGATTCCTTAGTCTACATAGGAAAACTACCTTCATCATTTGGCCTTTTTATAATTTACTTCAAATAAATATGTATGTATTTGATTATTTAACTAAGGGGGAGGGGTTTTATACATTATCCATAATGCATTGGTTGCATCCCTAATAATTAATATTCTTCTACATATGAGTCATCACTACCTACAATCTAAATAACTCCTATTTCACTCACTCTTCACACTTGGAACCAAATTTGCTTCAATTTTCAAATATTATCCATAAAATGGAGTGAAATACACTTGAAAATACACCTCTTAGCCTTATATTCCTTGGGTAGACCTTAAAAATCCATCCACTTGAAGATTTCACTCTCTCACTAGTTTGCTCACTACGCCATCTTGGATTAGATAGATTGAAGGAAAATTAAAAAGCATTTAGGAGTTATTATAAATCATTAAATTATCATGGTGAGTTATTTTAAGTCTTAATCTCTCTCCCAAAGTTGATTACATCCTTTAATCCTTCCTAGAACCTACAAAACACAAAAAATAGTCAAGAAAAGCTTATGTCCCCTTGTCCATACAAGTAGGGAATGCCTCAAATGGATGGGAAGTAGCCCTGGGGAGTTGTATATAAGGTCCAACAACTTTAGTTCTCATTATATGCAATTTTGATAACTTTCCTTCTTAATTTTCTGAATTGGTTATTTGGTAAGGGTTTGAGAGGGTTTCAAGATGTTTTGACCTTAAATGATTATTCATAAATGTATAAAATCTAAAACATGAAAAATTTATTAAAAAATAAAGATAATGAACTTATATACCATCTCTTACATCCTTAATATCTTTTTCAAATCCTCCATATATATATGAGCTTCCAAATCTACTTACTCATGCTCTTTTCCTTGTTTACATAGGCCTAACTTGGCTTTAATCTAAAGTGAGGTTTCCCTATGATATCTCATGAATGTTAAAAGTTTAAAAACACCTTATATCTTCCAAATTAGTTATCCCAATTATTTTCCATGATCATATGGTGTTGGAAATGAGGTTGACCCTCTTTTAAGCATTAGGCCTAGCCTCATCCTAACAGATGTTGACTACATCCTCATGAGTTTAGATCATCATGTTGGACCCCAACCTATGTGAATTAGTTTTATATTTTGTTTCATGTCTGAAATATCTCATTAAAAAATTTTAAGATGTCTCCATAAATATTTAATTCACCCTTACCTTTCTCAAAATTTGCAAGATTTATGTTTCGTGGAGTACCCTCTATATAAGATAGAACTGGGGGTATCTCCTATATCTTCATAGTCATATTGTATATATGGGGATATAAATAAAGTTATGAATTTGATATAAACCAATTTTCAAAGTTAAACTAGATTCATAGACATTATAACTCATCCAAACATTAAAATAGAATTCTAAACTAGTTGACTGTGTATGGATATGAACATAACTTTAGGTTGTCTTGTTTGAATATCTTCATCCCTTGTTTAAATGTTGTAAGGTTTCCATGGACTATACATTGACACTTTTAATTGATTTCAAACATGCTTATAATCATACCCTCATCAAACCTTGCATTTATAGTCCTCTCACTTCGACTGATATGGTTTGTACTTTAATTGACTATGTTTTTTTCTCAAACACCATACCTAGTTGTCTTGTATGGTCTAGGATTGAAAATAGTTCCTATAGGAATCTTGTTACTAATTTAATTATTATTCATTTTAATCCATTCCAATAATATTCATACTATAAAACACCAAAAACACCATATTTTATCTCACTCATTACCATAGTCAACTACAGTTGACTAAACAAGGGTCTTGTAGGTGCTGATGGGGAATAAAATCCTGAAAGATAAACCTTATTGATAACCTATATAACACCAATGTTATATCTCAACCTAAATTAAACCACTTACCATGGGGAGGTGATTTTTCATTGCCATCTAAGGGTGTAGGGTCATTAAAGTTTAATTTCCTATAGATAACATTGAAAGTTAGTAATGAATAAAACCTTGAGTTGGGAGCCTCCAAAAACTATGTTCTTATGGTCACACATCCCTTTATTTTTTTATATATATTCCCTTATGATAGGGATATAATATGGGTATACTTGTATATATAAGATAGAACTGGGGGTATCTCCTATATCTTCATAGTCATATTGTATATATGGGGATATAAATAAAGTTATGAATTTGATATAAACCAATTTCCAAAGTTAAACTAGATTCATAGACGTTATAACTCATCCAAACATTAAAATAGAATTCTAAACTAGTTGACTGTGTATGGATATGAACATAACTTTAGGTTGTCTTGTTTGAATATCTTCATCCCTTGTTTAAATGTTCTAAGGTTTCCATGGACTATACATTGACACTTTTAATTGATTTAAAACATGATTATAATCATACCCTCATCAAACCTTGCATTTATAGTCCTCTCACTTTGACTGATATGGTTTGTACTTTAATTGACTATGTTTTTTTCTCAAACACCATACCTGGTTGTCTTGTATGGTCTAGGATTGAAAATAGTTCCTATAGGACTCTTGTTACTAATTTAATTATATATTCATTTTAATCCATTACAATAATATTCATACTATAAAACACCAAAAACACCATATTTTATCTCACTCATTACCATAGTCAACTACAGTTGACTAAACAAGGGTCTTGTAGGTGTTGATGGGGAATAACATCCTGAAAGATAAACCTTATTGATAACCTATATAACACCAATGTTATATCTCAACCTAAATTAAACCACTTACCATGGGGAGGTGATTTTTCATTACCATCTAAGGGTGTAGGGTCATTAAAGTTTAATTTCCTATAGAGAACATTGAAAGTTAGTAATGAATAAAACCTTGAGTTGGGAGCCTCCCAAAACTATGTTCTTATGGTCACACATCCCTTTATTTTTGTATATATATTCCCTTATGATAGGGATATAATATGGGTATACTTGTATCTATCAATAATCCATGCTATAGTGTTGTATGACATCATCAAAATGGCTTAGTGTTGGAGATGCAAAAACATAATGCCTCATTTTGTTTTAATGGAAAAGCCTAAAACCTATAGTTGCTATAGGTAGCCTATAGAATAAACTTGTTTTTTCTATAGGTAGTATATAGATGAAACTTGTAGTGGTTGTAGGTAAATTTTAGGTGAAAACTTTTAGTTATTATGGGAAACCTGTAGATGAAGACAATAGTTGCTATGGGCACCCTGTAGATAAAAACCTATAGTTACTATGGAAAACCTATAGGTGAAGATTGTAGTTGTTACAGGTAACCTGTAGATGAAAACTATAGTTTCTATGGGAAACCTTTAGGTGAAAAATATAGTTTATATGGGAAAACTAAAAATCAAAATATTTAAACTTGATCAGTGTTATGGGTGTCTATATATAAGTGATGTTATAATTGATAGGAATAGGTTAATGTCAAAGTTTAGTCCTAATGTTGTGGAATGATATAAGCACTATGTGGTCATGGTTACATTGGCTATGGATTTGTCTTGGTAGGGATATGAAGGTCTATTGTTAATGATGCTCTTGTAGGAATTTATTGAATGAAGGAGAAACCTAAGCATAGTCAGATGATGATTTGTAAACACCTCATGCATCACTATCATAGCCATATGACTATTTAAAGTAGTTTTTTTTTAATATATGTAAAATATTGTAACTGTAGGAAGTTGTAATATATTTTTACTTCCTCATTATGTAAGGAATTTGTAAAAAATTATAATAGAAGGAAATTGCAATAGATCTATAGTTCCTTATTCTGCAAGGAAGTTATAACAGATTGTAACTGTAGGAAATTAGAATAGATTTTGTACTTTCTTATTCTACAAGGAGGTTGTAATAGATTTTAACTCTAGGAAGTTACAATAGATTTTTTACTTCCTTATTTTTAGTGATCATCCTTTTTGAAAGTGGGAAAAGAGATAGAACAATTTTTTAGATGTGAAATGTAGACAAAAAGTGAATGTAGCTGCATAGTATTGACAAAAAGAGAAAATTTGTCTTTAGACAAAGGTGTTGCCAGAGTGCTCTAATACAGAGACTGAGGGGCAAGAAGTGCTAGGCACTTGTATAAATTCCTTTGGAAATTTTAATAGAATAATTTTTGAGTTTCTTAGTGGATGTAGCCCAACATTTGGGTGAACCATGTTAAATATTATGTTAGTATTTTTGTATGTTGTTTTTTATCATCTCTTTTTTTGCATGTATTTATTATTCCATATATATTTGTTTAACTTTCAAGTACATGTTTAGATTATTTTTTAATCTGTGGGTTACAAAGTATATTTTGATATAGATTTGTAAACTCAATTATTCTAATTTGGGTAACTGAGTAATATTGTATGTAATAAAATGTTGAAACTTTCTGTATTTAACCCATCAAGTGGTATTAGAGCTATCTTTGCATGGTTTTGTGCATTATTTTACAAGTTGTAAATATTTATAGGATCTTAGACTCAGAGTAATATCTTCTCAAGTGGGAGATCTTGAATAATAGTAGATGATGGAAGAAGAGTGGTTGATAAGTTTAATGTACAAAATCTTATTCTATGGAAGATGTAGATGATTGACTATCTGTATCAAAAGGACGTCTATCTATTGCTTGAAGGAAAGTAAAAAAGGATAGGGAAAGAGAACATATGAGGAATGAAATGTCTTGGATAGAAAATATTTGGGAGCCATAATGCTCTTCTTGGGAGGAAGTATTGCCTCTAATATATCTAAAGAAAAGACTACAAAAGAACTTATGACCACCTTATGTAATTTGTATGAAAAACCTTCAACAACAAACAAGGTGTATCTGATGAAGAGGTTATCCAACACAAAAATGAATGAGAATTTAAGTGTAGCTAAACATCTAAATTATTAAAATATTATTACAAATTAATTGAATTCTTTGAAAGTGAAAATAGATGAATAAGTCAAGGTCTTTTTATTACTATGCTCCCAACCTAAATCTTGGAATAATATTGTGATGGCTGTGAGTAGCAACATGTCTAGGAGTAATACTCTTAAAATGGAGGATGTTGTTAGTGTCAATCTCTAAATAAATGAGAAGGAAGACATCTAGTGAGACTTCAACAAGCAATGCACTAAATGTTGAATCCAGAGGGAGATAAAAGAATAGATAGAGGAATAAGAGCCATGGATTGAAGGGAAGATATTTATCTTCCAAACATAGATCCAAGTCAAAAGGAAAAAGTGTTGTATGCTAGAACTGTGGAAAGACTAGCCATATGAGAAAGTAGTGTTTGGCTCCTAAAAAATTCACAAGGAGAAACAAAATAATGATAATGACCAAGAGGAAAATATTGCTTCAAGTGATACTACTACTGTGTATCAAGATGTTTTAGTTTTGTCATCTAATATAAAGGTTGTGTCATGGGTGATTGACTTAGGGGCATATTTTCATGCTATTTTCAATCCCAATTATTTTACAACCTATGTAAATGGCAAGTTTGGCCAAGTTTTCTTGGGAGAAAATGAGCCTTATGATAGTTTTGGCAAAGGGTCAATAAAGATCAAGCTACAAAATGTAAATGAATGGATACTCAAAGAAGTAAGACATGTGCCAAGTCTTACCAAAAATCTTATTTCTGCAGTTCAGTTGGTAGAAGATGGATGTACTATTACTTTCAATGTATATTCCTAGAAGGTAACAAAAGGTAATATTGTTGTAGCCAAAGGGAAAAAGGAAGGCACATTGTATTTTAGTAATTGCATTATTGATTCTAATACTACATTAGTTTCTACTTCTGATCTAGAAACTGATTTATGGCAATCAAGATTGGGTCATATGAGTTAGAAAGGTATGATCATTTTACATAATAAAGGGAAGTTATTAGACTTAAAGTCTATTAATTTATATTTATGTGAACATTGAATTTTTGGTAAACAAAAGAAAGTTTCTTTTTTGAAGGTTGGGCCTGAAAGAAAACAAATAGAATTAGTACATTATGATGTTTGGGGAATATCCCCTTTATAATCATTGGGAGGATCAAAGTATTATGTTAGGTTTGTGGATGATGCAACTCATAAGTTATGGTTTTATTGTATCCAAAATAAGTTTGGTGTATTTAGAACCTTTCAAATTTGGAGATCCCTTGTAGAAAATGAGTCAGGCATGAAGCTGAAATGCTTAAGATCTGATAATGGAGGTGAATACACCTCAAAATAATTTTGGAACTAATATTCACAAGAAGGAATTTAAGAAGTAAAAGTGCCTCAGACTCCTCAACAAAATGGGGTAAGTGAGAGAATGAACCAAACAATTATGGAGAGAGATAGAAGCATGAGACTCCATGCTAGTTTACCCCATAATTTTTGGGTAGATGTGGTTCATACTACTATTTACTTGATTAATAGAGGACTCTCTAGTGGTTTAGATGGTGAGGTTCCTAAGGAAGCTTGGATAGGTAAAATTATTTCCTACTTTCATTTAAATTTTTTTGGTTGTGAAACATTTATGCACATTGATAAAGAAAATAAAAATAAGTCAGATGCTAAATCAATGATATGCACATTCATTGGATATGGTTATAGCTCATTTGGTTATCATTTCTAGTTTTTAGATGATATAAATATTGTGAGATCACATGATGTGATATTTAATGAAACTATGATGTATAGGGACCAACTTGCAAAAAATAAAGTATAAAGTCCACTTGGTAAAGAAAATCTTATCATACCTCCAAGTGTATTTAGAAAAAGAAAAGAGAACTTAAAAAATACTCCATTTACCTCTATAGAATCAAAGAATGGGAATAGGGTCATTAATGACCTCATGGAGTCTTCGAAGAATATTGGGCAAAGAGAAGCTCAAAGTGAACCAGTCACACCTATGTTAAGGAGGTCTACAAGAGTAAGTAAACCTCCTGACAGAATAAACCTCCTAACAGATATTCTCCATATTTATTTTATTTGTTACTAACTGATAGTGGGGAATCTAAATCTTTTGTCAAAGCTAAGTAGGATGAAGATTGTGTGCAATGGGAAAAGCGCATGAAAGTAGAATTGGATGCCTTGAAACACAATAAAACATGAGAATTGGTTGATTTTCCACCTGATAAGAAATCACTACAAAATAAATGGGGTTTCCATTTAAAATAAGATGAGAATGTGTAGAATATATACAAAGTAAGTATTGTTTTTAAAGGCTTTGCAAAAAATTATGGAATTGATTACTCAAAGGTATTTTCTCCTATTATCAAAATTACCTCAATAAGAACTATATTATATATTGTTGTTAATAATGATATTCACTTAGAATAGATGGATGTGAAGACAACATTCTCACATGGATTTTTAGAAGAGTAAATTTACATGAAGCAACCAAAAGGTTTTGAGGTAAATGGGAAAGAAAGAAATGTTTGTAAATAGCTGATAAGTTTATATGGTTTGAAACAAGCACCTAGGCAATGGTACCTAAGGTTTGATACTTTCATGTTGGAAATGTATATGCTCTTTCTCATAGTGATCATTATGTTTATAGTAAGAAATTTGAAAATGGTTAATTCATTATTCTTCTACTTTATGTTGATGACATGTTGTTGTGTGGAGCTAACATGCAGAGAATAAGTGAATTGAAGAAATTACTTTCTTTAGAGTTTACCATGAAGGATATTGGACCAGCCAAGAAAATTCTCATAATGAGAATCGATAGAGATAAATTGGGTAAGAAACTAACTTTAACTCAATATGAATATATTGAAAAGGAGTTGTTAAGATTTGGTATGCAAAACTGCAAATCTATTTCTACACCTTTAGCTGACCATTTCAAGTTGAATAAAATAAAGTCTCCTAAGTCACGAGAGGAGAAAGATTATATGGCAAAGGTACCATATGCTTCAGCTATGGGTATTTTAATGTATGTTATGATTTTTACTCATCTAGACATATCCCAAGGAATGGGAGTAGTGAGTAGGTTCATGAGTAACCCTGGTAAGCAACACTAGTTAGTAATTTAGTGGATATTAAAATATTTGCATGGAACCTATAGTATGTGTTTATGTTTTGAAGCTTATAATAGTGGGTTGTAAGGTTTTGTGGATAGTGACATGGTAGGTTATTAGGATGGTATAAGGTTTACCATTGGCTATATTTTCATGGTTGGAGGAACTATAGTCTCATGGGTTTCTAAGCTATTGAAAGATGTTACACTTTCTACACTAAAGTTGAATACATTGCTTGCACTAAATCAAGTAAAGAGTTGTTATGGTTAATAAGATTTTTGGAGGTGTTGGGAGTTAATCAAGATGGGTACACTCTATATTCTTATAGCCAAAGTGTTATTTACCTGGCTAAGAACTCTGATTTTCATATCAAGACAAAGCATATAGAGCTTCGTTACCACTTTATACGTATAATTTTGGAAAGTGGGCAATTTAGGCTCAAGAAGATTCACTCAAATGAGAATCTTTTAGATATTCTTACTAAGGTAATTGTAGCAGTGAATTTGGGGGCACACTCATCTTTTTTGGGACTTCAAACATGACCTTGAAGAAGAAGAAATTAGTAGTTCTTGAGTTTAAGTGGGAGGTTGCAGTAGTTGGTGTTATGGCCTTATGTCTCCAAGTGGGAGATTGTTAGATATGTGGAAACATAATGACTCATTTTATTTTAATGGAAAATCCTAAAACCTATAGTTTCTATAGGTATCCTGTAGAAGAAACCTATAGTTTTTATGGGTAGCCTATAGATGAAAATTGCAGTGGCTATAAGTAACCTATAGGTGAGAACTTGTAGTTGTTGTGAGATATTTGTAGGTAAAAACCTACAGTTTCTATGTGAAACCTATAGATGAAAACCTATAGTTGATGTGGGAAACCTATAGGTGAAGATTTTAGTTGCTATGGGCAGCCTATAGATGAAAACTTGTAGTTGTTATAGGCAACCTATAGGTGAAGACTGTAGTTTCTATGGGCAGCTTGTAGATGAAACCTATAGTCGCTATATGAAACATGTAGGTGAAGACTATAGTTGTTACAAGCAACCTAAAAATAGAAAGCCTACAACATGACTGGTGATATAGGATTCCATATATAAGTGCTATTATAAATTGATAGGAATAATTTAATGTCAAATTTTAGTCTTAATGTTGTGGAATGATATAAGCACTATGTGTTCATGGTTACATTGGACATAGATCTATGTTGTTATGGATGTGAATTTCTATTGTTAATGATGCTCTTGTAGGCATTTATTGAATGAAGGAGAAACTTGAGGATGGTTAGATGATGATTTGTCAACATCCTATGCATCACTGTCATAGCCATATGACTATTTAAAGTAGTATATTTTTAATATTTATAAAATATTGTAACCATATAAAGTTGTAATAGATTTGTACTTCCTTATTATGTAAGGAAGTTGTAACAAATTATAATATAAAGAAGTTGTAATAGATATGTTCTTCCTTATGCTATAAGGAAGTTGTAATAGATTGTAACTACAAGAAGTTAGAATAGATTTTATACTTCCTTATTCTGTAAGGAAGTTGTAATAGATTGTAACTGTAGGAAGTTAGAACAGATTTTCTACTTCCTTATTTTTAGTGATCATCTCTTTAAAAGTGGGAAAAGAGGTAGTACAATTTTGTAGATGTGAATTGTAGACAAAAAATGAATGTAGCTAAATAGTATTAACATAAAGAGAAAATTTATATTTAGATAAAGGTGTTGCCAGAGTGCTCTAATATAGAGACTGAGGGATAGGTTGTGTTAGGCACTTGTATAAATTCCATTAGAAGTTTGAATAAAAGAATTATTGAGTTTCTTGGTGGACATAGCCCAATATTTGGGTGAACCATGTTAAATACTATGTCAGTATTTTTGTATGTTGTTTTTCAACATCTCTTATTTCTCTATTTTTTGCATGTATTTATTATTCCATATTTATTTATTTAACTTGCAAGTACACATTTAGATTATTTTTTAATCTATAGGTTACAAAGTAGATTTTGATATAGATTTGTAAACTCAATTATTTTGATTTAGTCAATTGAGTAATACTATATGTAATAAAATATTGAAAATTTTTGTATTTAACCCATCACTTAGGTCTTTATTTTGAGGTTTTAGGGAAATAAGTCCTTGAACATATTCCACTTGATTTGAGGATGATTCTTTATTTCTACCTACTTTTCTATGTCCTCACACATGTTTCCTAATGTATCCAAAACATATACAAACTTCATGGGGATTCTAAAAATATCAAATATCTTCTTACAACACCCTCATGCCTCTGTGAAAGCTTGTATATATTCACATAGTAGTATGTAGGGTAGTGAAGGCAAACCTTGGGAAATATGAATGTCACATGACATTATACATGGATCTCAATGAATCTTCATCTACTTCAAATTTGATGAAGTATCGAATATTTTAGAAGATATCTTTACAACCATTTCAATTCTCTTTGGGTGCCACCTATAGGTGGGCATTCCTGTATACAAGTAATGACTATAAATATGGGTAATGTGTATATTTCAAGGTTTAAAAAATAGTCCCAAACCTACTGAAAGACTTCAAATTGACTCTCTTCATCTTGGAGAGCTTGAAACATGTTTCCATACTATCATTCCAACACGTTCATTCTTTGTTTAAATAATTGTAGACACATTTATAGGTATGACATAGAATAGTGGAGGTGTATATCAAACCATGTGCATAGTGTATGAGTTCATAACCCATCCTAAACCTTCTCAAAGTTTCAAAATGGATACTTTTAACCTTGAAAAAATTGAAACTAACAAAAATGTCTCCATCCATTTATATTACTCTTCTATAAGGCCCTTGCATATGTTCATTAATGGTAGAGGATAGTGTTTGAAGAGGAACACGTTGTCATAGCTAGTCATGTATCATTTAGAAAGATTCAACTGATTGTCCATGTAATATAAGTGTGTTCATCACCTAAAAACCATAATTATACCCTCATTAATGTCCTCATATTTTCAAATTCCATGACCATAAATGGAGGTAGGCAAGGATTTGACTATCTGTCACTTATGACTGCAACTCTGTAGATGATTGCTTCAGAGATTGAGCTTGAAAGGGAGGGGACCAAAAAGACATTAAAATCATGAAAAATAACCTATCATATATTAGAGGTAAAATAAATAAGAGGGGGGAAAATTAGTGATGAAAAATAATCCAATTTAATTCCCAACTCTTAAACATTCAACACATACAATCATGATGTATACAAATTAACCATTTAAATCAATAAGGAAGATATAACAAGAACAAGCACATAACACATGATATATTTGGGAAAACCTATTGGGGGATAAAAACCATTATACCTTGAAATATTTACTACATTACTATAAATTCAAAATTTAACATTGAGACCAACACCAACTAATCAAGGAATACCCATCCCTTAATTTAGTGAGACACCCACGTCACAAAGAGGAACCAACCCCCTAGATAACCAAGCACCAATCCTAGCTACCTTGATCTAATCTACACCTATGATATGATGTCTTATAAACTTTATGATGGACTTATCTTACTTACTATATTTCCAATTACACTCTTATAAACTTGCACACATAAGCAATGCATTTGAAACACCCCTTTTGGATCACTCTTCACTTCTTAGCACATATACAATAAGAGAACCTACAAAAATATATCATAAAATTAGAAACATGACCTATAGGGTATTTACAAAATCCTCAACCTGCTCTTCTCTTCAATCCATCCACTAAGCACACTCACTCAATTAGCCTCTAAGGCTTACTCACTCAATCTACCTCTTCTAGGCTCATTAGGTCCAATAACCCATGTATTCACCTTCATAACCTTGATTAAAAAGCATGAATAATCCTCTTCTCTCTTTTATGGTCCTTATTTACCTATACCTTCTCTTTTAAAGGTTTTGTCTTTTACTTAGCTCCACACACACTTAACTCCAAATAAGCCAACTATGCCTATTATTTATACCATGCACTCATCTCACCCATGTTAATTAGCTAAGATTCTTACCATACTTATTTAACCTTTTAAATAGGTATTCATAAACATTATATGTAATAAACCCACACTCCTTAGGTATACCATTACCTCATTAACCCTAAACCACCATTAGGTCTTAGTGAGACCTAAAATGATTAGGCTTACTCACCCATACATTATAACTTAAACTCCTTATGCCACTTTCAAATTCTAATAATAATTTTATCACATCAAAAATATCTCCAATAGAACATTTATAACTCCCTCATGGGTCCATGCAATATAGAACACCAACTCAATACTTAAAAACCTACCAATTAGGTCGCTTTACTCTTTAGGCCTTTATACATAAAAAATATAGTCTCAAACTTATGAAGTAACTGCTCAAATATTTCACATAGCCATATGTTTAGATTATATGGGTGAATATTTCAGGACATTTTCAATGAATTCATTTGATTTAGATACTTTAACACAATCTCTAAGCACTCAAAACAACTCTCGCAAAAATAACCACTTAGACTGGTCATATACAGTCAAAATATAGTCAAGCTATATTTACTCTCCACATCTAATAAGGGGCATATCATGAAATATAATACATTATCATAATCCTTAGAGACTTATATAACATATCCATACTAATTTTATTATTCAATTATGCCCAAAAAACCTTCAACTCACCCTTATAACATGGTCACTCAATCTACTAGTGCATTCAATAAATATAGTCAACTTATAAGCAATTTTTCACACTAAAGATGGATTGGTCAAACATAAAAAATACATATAGATGGTACTCATGGAGTATACAACATTATCATTTCATTATATCATCTATAAACATCAAAATACTATCAATAATAACCAAATTATCCTTCTCAAGTCACTTGTATAACATGGTCAAACACACAGTCAACTTTGGAGCTCAATATCTATAATTATACAAACATTCAAACCTTATTTTTTGGATGCATCTTGATTTCCTCTTCAAATTTTATTTTTGATCCATAAAAAAATTCCACTTTGATAAAATGATATTATAAAAATAATTTAGACTTATTTTTCTCTTTGTTAATTTATATACCAATAGTCACTATTCAAAGCAAAAACATGTGACACTTGTCATCATCTTGTGCTCCCTAAAAGCTTTATTAATTACACTCCATCGATCTCCTTATAAGTATCCTAGATTTATATATTTAATAATGACCATTTATACTTGACATATGCATCTATGATTAATAAACTTGGTACTCTCATGTGCCTTCTTAACACATTACTATTAGTCCCTACTCTTGTACCACTTGGTAGTCCTACATTCATTCTACATACCCTGTAGTCAGTTTCTAATGAACATCTACCACTTGGCATCCTTACATATCTTCTAAGCATACTTTGATATGTTTAATTAATATTCACTATTGGATCACTATCTGATAAGATCATTCACTCTATTAGATCCTTATCTAGTCATATTAATTGCTTGTCATAGATTTGCTACTCAAACTCTATGATTGTGACACATGTCACTAGTGTGTGAAATCTCAAGAACCTTTGACATATTAAATTCATGTGTACCATTGATATATATTTTCATATTCATATTCTCACCATTGGATCTTCATCTATTAAATTAGATGATCACCATTAGATCTTTTAAATGCTCAGTGTTAAATATCCCCTTGTAAAATTGGCTAAGTATAGAAACTAAGTGAACTCTATCTAAGAAGCTAAATTTTCACATTAATATTTTTTTTAATGATCAATTTCCAAACCTAAAATTTAAACCAAATGATCACCTCTCATAGGAGAATCCATACATGTATCAAAATAATTCCAAAACTTTCACATGTGTGATATATGATGTCATCAAACTGCTTACTTAGCCTTGTTTGCCAAGATGAATACTTGAACCTAGACCTTCATATGACTGCTCTAATGAATTTATTTCACTTCCATAAGCACTCTAAGTAATAATAACACCTCATAGGGTCTCTACAAATTTTCCATACCATCAATATCATCCATTAATTTCCTCACTAATTTGAACACTGAAGGACCATGCAAGAACATTGAAGCTAAAAAAAAACACACTTTATCATTGTCATTATTGCACACATGACACATAATCAACATCCTTGGTCACCTTGGAGACATCATTGACAACAATAGAAAAATATCCACTTTTTTCATTGATGTCAAACACCAATACAAAGCTTATGTTCAAACTCTATCTCTCTCTTCATGTACTTTCTCCCCCTTTGACATAATGATAAAGTGGGCTCAATTTTTGATCTTATAGAAATGAAAAGACTTCAAGTACCAATACTAGCAAAGGAACACCTTTGATAGATGATATATACTCCCCCTAAAATTGTGCATACCTCTTCTTACCTTGAGATTCTCAAACATGCACCATGAGTACACTCTTATTTGATCATACATAGATTGTATAAAGACAAAACATACATTAACATCAAAAACTACATGAAATTACCTTGAAAACATTAAGAGGGACTCCCCCTAAGTCACCTTATCTTAGGCACCATTTTGAGAATCTTCAGACCATTTTCAATAATGATAAATGAACATAATTTCATTCATACATTCTTTCTCAAATGCTACTACACAGTCATATGATCTTAGGACCTAAACATTTAAAAACAACCCCATTTGTTTATGCATGATAATTAAATACATTTTCGAAAACACATGACATGGTTTGATCAAGTCATCATACAAATATGCTTGAAATCATAACTATAGAAGACATCTTCACAACACTGTGAACTCCATGACTAACACAACTTATCATATACAAAACTCTAAGACATTCTTCATGATATCACAAATATGATAAAACATTCTCCTCATCCTCCATATCAATCTTGTCTTCAGTCTTTTAACATTTCATCAATCAAATTAAGAAATAGAAATTGACAAGTTCTTATCTTTAGGACCAGAAACCTTGAACACAACTTGATCGTAATAAAACAAGATCAACATACCTTTATACATAAATAGAACATTTTGACAACTCACCATCCTTGATTAGACACCTATAGACTTCCATTCCATACTTACAGACCTTACACATAGTTTCATTTTTCACCATTTGACTAACTAGATCATCCTTTAGATCACTAAACTTTTTCATGTCCTTTCATAGTAAGCCAAAACATTTTCTCATGACCTTTCTTGTCCTGTAACAATAATAAAATACACAAATAACATACACCATTCTTCTTCTTACTGATAATTGTCTACTTGAAGCCTAGATAGAGACACCCCTAACCCACAATGTCCTAGAACAATGTGAAACCAAGAGTTTCCCACAACTCATATTCCTTCTCCTCCTTAGTCATTTAATACTGATAGTTATTTTTTTTCTTCTTAGGCTTAAGATAATAAGCATGTTCATCCACTATAATATTCCCCTTTTCTTTTAAGATTAGATTGTCAACATATGGAGACAATAAATATTCATGACATACATTTTCAACTGAGGAAATAACCTCATCAATGGTCATTGACAATTGATATTATTTGTATGAAACTTCCTAAAAAATAGTAGGATGTTCTCTTAGATCCATTAATACTTCATAACTAGCCTCAATTAACACTTTGATATTTTCCTTGAGCTTGACTTGAATTGACCTTTGATTCTCCTTTTCTATCTAGAAAAATGACACATTCTCTTAGCATTCCTGAACCTTCTTCATATCTGATTCTTATTTTGATTTAGCAGGTAGTTGACCTTTATCTTTCAACTCAATTGAATTAGTTTTCTTGGTCTTCGATTCCTTAGGATTTCATACCAAGGATTGACCTTTCTTGAGCACACTAGGGTGTCCATGCACCTTCTTATGACTTGTAGAGATTACTTATAAAATATCTTTCAATATGAATAACTTGATGACAACTAAAATAAATAACATCTTGTCTCTTAGGTTCATTATGCTCAAGCTTGACTATCTTATGTATCCATACCTAGGTTAGTTTTTTACCATGAACTATAGGGTAGAATATAGAAATATGTCCCATGTCATGACAATTATAATAGAATACATTATCCATACCTCTAACTAACCGGCTACTCTTCCTTATATAGTTTATTGCCTTATGATAAAAAAACTTACATGCAAAATAATGACCATAAAATTAACTTTTGTACCTTATAACATTTGGTTTCGTAATTAGGATTTTCATCTTCTTATCTTGAGTTAACCTCTCTTACTCTTTCTCAGTCTTGTTTACCTTGAAAACAAATTTCTCATGCTCATCCTTTAATGAATCCATCTTGGTCTTCAATTGAACACTCTCATCCTTTTTAGATCTCATACTTGAACTTATAGCCTTTAACTAAATTCTAAGATCTTGGATGGTCTCCTTATCCCTCTTAACTTCTTTAATCATGTCATCCTTCAATATACATGTTTGATCTTTAATAATCTTTATAGAATCAAGATTGAATTTCAACTCATCATGATTAGCTTGCTTTGAAATCAACTCGACATTTGTCTCTTCTAACTAAGTTTTGAGATGTTTGCATTCTTCCTCTTTTGAACTCAGATTAGTCTTTGTAACTTTTAATTGATCATCAAAGATGTTGATCTTCTCTTTATCATCCTTTGATATTGAGCTTGCCTTCAAGGATTTTATATCCTTATTGAGCTTTATGCACTCATCCTTAATATCCTTAAAGTTTGAGGCCATGATCTTATTCTAAGCTTCTTCTTGATCATACTTACTCATATTACCTCTGTACTTCTTAAAAAATGCCTTGTACTGATTGCACTTTTATTCACTTTATTTTAGACATGCATATGTAACCTCTACTTGAGCCTCAACTCTTGATTCTCTTTTTTCAATTGCTTATCCATCTTATGCTACTTAGGATCACCTTTAGGATCTTATACCTACTCTAAAAGGACCTAATTTTTTATACCAATTTTTAGAGGTATAATCATTGAGAGGGGGGTGGGGTGAATCAATGTTTCCAAATAATCTAATTCAATTCTGAACTCTTAAACATTTAACACATATAATCATGATTCATACAAATTAACCATTACAATGAATAATGAAGATATATCAAGATCAAGTACATAAAACATGATATATTTGGGAAACCCTCTTAGGGGATAAAACCCATGAAACTCTACAAGATTGAGTATAGTCTTATTAAGATAGGATTCAAAATTTAGACTAGCAACAACTGATCAAGGAACACCCATCCCTTAATTTAGTGAGACACCCATGTCACAAGGAGGAACCAACCACCTAGGAAACTAAACACCAACACAAGTACCTTAAATTTATCTTCACATTTTATTTTATGTCTTCTACACCTAATTATGGAATTATCTTACTTTCTCTCTCCCCTTTACATTCTTATAGACTTGCACACATAAGCAATGCATCTAAAACACCACTTTTGGATCACTCTTCACTTCTTAGCACATACACAATAAAAAACAACAATAAATATATCATAACATTAAAAACATAACCTATAGGTTATACACACAATCATCAACCTACTTTTCTCTTCAATCCATCCACTAATCCCACTCACTCAATCAACCTCTAGGACTTACTCATTCAATCTACCTCTTATAGGCTCATTAGGTCTAATGACCTATGTGCTCACCTTCATCACCTTAATCAAACAAGAATGAATAATCATTTTCACTCTCTAATGGTCCTTACTAACCTATAACTTCTCTTACAAATTTTATCTCCTTCACTTAGCTCCACACATACTCAACTCCAAATAGGCAAATTATACCTAGTATTTATACCATAAACATATCTAACCCATCTTGGTCAACCAAAATGCTCTTCATACTTGATAATAATTTGAAATATGTATTCATATAGGATACATGTAATAAAACCACACTCCTTAGGTCAGCCATTACTTCATTAACTCCAAACCACCATTGGGTCTTGGTGAGACCTAAAATGATTAGGCCTACTCACCCATACATTATAGCTTAAACTCTTTGGGCCACTTTTAGCTTATACCAATGATTTGAAAAAATAAAACCTATCCAAAATATAAACTTACTAAATCCATCATGGTTCCATGCCATCTGGTACACCTAATCAACACTTGAAACTACCAATTAGGTTGCCTTACTCTTTAGGCCTTTATACATAAAAAATATAGTCTCAAACTTATGAATTAATTGCTCAAATATTTCACATAGACATATGATTAGATCACATGGATGAATATTTTAAGTCATTTTTAAATTAATTCATGTGATTTAGATACTTTAATAGAGTATCTAAGTACCCAAAAAAACTCTCTCAAAAATGACCACTCAGACTGGGCATATACAGTCAAGCTATTTTGAATTTCCATATCTAAATAGGGGCATATCATGACATCAAATAATTTATCATGAGACTTAGAGAATTATATAACATTTTAATACTCAATTTAGTATTTAATTCTACTCAAAACACTTTCAACTCACTCTTTCAACATGGTCACTCAATTTCCCAGTGCATTCAACAAACATAGTCAACTTCTAAGCAATCAATATATAAACATCAATAAATATGGTAATAATGGAGTATAAAACACTCTCTAATAGTTATTTCATATATAAAATTCAAAATAGATTGGTCAAACCTAAAAAATCAATAAATATGGTAATAATGGAGTATAAAACACTCTCCAATAGTTATTTCATATATAAACATCAAAATATTATCAATAACAACTCAATTATCCTTCTCAGGTCACTTGCAGAACATGGTCAAACACATAGTCAACTTTGGAGCTTAATATCTACATCTGTACAAAAATTCAAACCTTATAATAATAATTTATATATGTACCTTGAATTCCTATTAAAATTTTATTTTTAATCCATTAGAAAATTCATTTTAGATCAAAATATATTAGCAAAATATTATAGACTAGTTTTTCCCTTTGCTAATTTAAATACCAATGGTCACTATTCAAAAAAAACATCTTACACTTTTCACATCTCATGTTCCCTATTAAAATACATAAATATCCTTAAAATTATTTTATATTTAAATATTTAATAATGACCATTAATATTTGACACAAACTTCTATGATTAATACACTCGGCACCCTCACATGCCTTTTGAGCACATTACTGTTAGTCCCCATTCTTACACCACTTGGTAGTCCTGTGTGCCTTCTATGTACCTTGTATTTAGTCTCTAGTGAACTTATGCCACTTTTCACCCCCATATTCCTTATAATAATCCATTAAAATATTGACTTAATATACACCATTGGATGATTGCTTAGGAAGATAATATGTTCTGTTGGATCCTTATATGGTTAGATTAATTGCTCACCATAGATCTACTACTCAAAATCCATGATTGTGACACATGTCACTAGCACATAAAATCTCAATAAAATTTAAAATATTAAGTTCACACTACTGTTGATATCTATCTACATAATCATATTCTCACTATCAGATCTTCATCTATCAGATTAGATGCTCATCGTTAGATCTTTTGAATGCTCACCATTAGATCTCCTCTTGCTAAATTGGCTAAGAATAGAAACTTAGTGAACTCTGTCTAAGAAGACAAATTTTCACCTTAATAAATTTTCAAGTGCTTAATGTCTAGACCTAAAATTTGAACCACGTGATCACCTCTCATAGGAGAATCCATCCATGTGTCAAACTACTCTTAAAATGTTCACACATGTGAAATATGATGTCATCAAAATACTTAATTAGCCTTGTTTAGCATGATGAATACTTTAATCTAGACCTTCATATGACTACTATTATTAATTACTTTCACTTTGATAAGCACTCTAAGCATTCATAACACCCCACAGGGTTTATTCAATATGTCCATACCATCAATATCATCTATAATTGCCTCACTAAGTCAAACACTAAAAGACCATGTAGGAATACTGAATATCATTGAATCACACTTTATCATTATCATTATAGCACACATGACACCTCATCAACATCCTTGGTCACCTTGGAGACATCATTGAAAAAGTTCCAACATCACCATATTTTGAAATCACTACCAAGACATGAAAACTTTGGAAGTGGTAAGAACCTACCTACAACATAGAAAGGTGTATTAACATCAAATTGAGATACTTTTATTATCAAAAAACTTCAAATATGAGACAAAATGTGTGAATTATGATAGGAGGATGTATACTCCCTATAGATTAAATCTCATCAGTTAGATTGTATGATATAGCTCATACAAGAGCAAAACTTGCAGGGTGTGGGAAACAAGCAAAAAAACACAATCAACTTGTAAAGGATGGTTCCTAAAGTATATGAATACAATCCTTGAAATACAAACATAAATGTGAATATGAATGAGTTTAATATCATCCTCAAATCCATTTGACATGGAAGTCCTCCTACTAGTTGTACCAAGGAGAATCTTACTGACTGGTTTTGTATGTCTAGAAGGGAGATGGAGTATAATGGTTTTTGACTATTTTTATAACTTTCAAAGATAAAAAAACATTAATATGAGTCTAGGGAATTTTAAGAGTCATCCCAAAATATTTCTAGATGTGTAACTCTCTTCATGGGCCATACAACCTTTGAAGCTCCTTATTTTTCACTTACTTTATTTATTCTTAGTTAGGAACCTACAAATTTTAGCTAGTCATGACAAGGAATCTGACATGCACTAACATAAGTGGTGTTGTAAGGGAGTTTGTAACACATGGACACATTGAAAACTATACTGCTTACATTTAATGCTCTAAAATGACCCCTAAATGACACAATGACTAAACTAGACCATGACCAAGGCTATAAACATATTAAATCACATCAAATGAGATCTGATACACCCTATCACATTATAATACCCTTGTATAATTTTTGGGCTATAGGTTTTGACCCATTTTGACTTGTGGTTAAAATGGCCAACAGTACCATAAGAGATAAGGTCCCTATCTTAGTAGTTGGTAATTTTTTGGATGAGTTACATGGTGTTTTCTAATATAAAAAAATAGATATTCATTTAGGTTACCATCAAATTCAGATTAGAGATGAGGATATCCATAAGAAAACTTTTAGAACTCATGAAGGCCATTAGAATTTTTTAGTAATTCCTTTTGGTTTCACCAATGTACCATAAACATTATAGAGTCTGATGAACATTATTTTTAGAATATTTTTTCTATAAATTTATGTTGGTATTCTTAATGACATCCTCATATACATTAAGAATTTGGGAATAACACTTGCATCATGTGAATGAGGTCTTGATCATTCTATAAAATCATAAAATTTATGTAAAACATTCCAAGTGTTATTTTATATTAAAATATATGGGATACTTGGGTCACATTGTTTCACATGAATGAGTCAAGGTAGACCATCAAAATATCAAAGCTATGATCAAGTGGAAGGTGCCACAAATTTTCAAAAACCTATAAGGTATTTTGGGGTTAACATAATAATATCACCACTTTGTGAAAAGTTATGGTACCATAATAACACCACTTACAAAAATGTTAAATAAAGGACCCTTTCCAATGAAATGATAAATTGAAAATTAAATTTGAGAAGTAGAAATAGACCATGTGCACTACCCCAATTTTATATAAACCATATTTTTTAAGGACTTATAGTATTGATTTTGATGCATCAAGATCTATAATTGGGGTAATAATCATGCAAGAAGGAACACCACTTCCATTTGAAAGCCATAAACTTAAGGGTAATAAAATTTCAAATCTAATATATGAGAAGGATATGATGGTTATACATCATGAAATCAAATAATAGAGATATTATCTAATGGGTAGACACTTTAATGTAAATACTAATCATTATAGTATCAAAATATTTTTTGGAATAATGATTTTGATCTAAAGAACAAAACAATGGGTGACTAAAATGTTGGGATATGACTTTGAAATAATATACAAAAAATGGAAAATATAATGTGGTCATTGATTCACTATCTAGGAAGGATGAATCCCTAGAGGTGTTGTTGTGTGCCATGACCATTTGGTAGGCTAATTGGGTATAGAGGCCCAACCCAAATGGTAAAATGACCTTGATACACACACTCTAATTCAAAATATCTAGAATGATTCTAGTGCCCTATAAAAAATTGATTGGAAATGGAATTTATTATGGTATAAAGATCTATTATACCTATGCAAAAATAATTCATTAAGCACAAGCTAATTACAAAGCTTCATCCATCACAAATTGGAGGACATTCAAGATTTTTCAAAACTTATCATCGAGTCAAGAAGGATTTATTTTAGGAAGGAATCAAGGGGGATGTATATAAATTTGTGGTTTAATGTGTGATTTTCCAACAAAACAAGGGGGAAATAATTAATATGCCAAGTCTTCAACCACCTTTATCGATTCTAAGTTAGTGGTGGGAGGAGTATTTATGGATTTCACAACTTGTTTACCTAGGTCATATAATAAAAATGACATCATGGTGATATTAGATAGACTCATAAAATATGCCCATTTTTTTACCTTACCAGAAACATTTACAACTATTATAGTAGTTACTTATGTTATATATATAGTTCAAAAAATACATGGTATCCCCCAAATCATAATGAGTGGTCATGTTCCAATTTTTACCAATAATTTTTGGAGTGATTTATTTTCATGTTTGGGTATCAATTGGCTCGTAGTTCATTCTATCATCCTAAATATGATGGGAAAACTACGGTGGTCAACAAATTACTAGAGGATTATCTTCATTTTTTAATATTAGATAAATAAGAAATATGGGTTCCTTAGCTAACACTAACTGAATGGTTGTATAACACTTCATTTCATGTCTCTTTTTAAATGTATCCATTTGTATCACTCTATGGGTACTAACCCCATTCCATCACCTCATATTTTTTTGATCCAAAATCAGATTTTGTTATGAAGAACACATTTACCACTAAGAATAAGTTCTCACTAGTCTCAAAGAGAATCTAGGCATGGCCTATAATCGAATGATGCAATTAGTAGATCAACACCATAGTGAGAGGAATATTGAATTTGATGATTGGGTATTCATCTATCTATAACCATATAATTAATTATCCCTAAAATAATAAAAGGTTAAAAAAATCTATCCTCAATATTATGGTATTTATCAGATCTTATAGAAGATTGACAATATCGCATATAATTTAGATTTCCCCCTTTTGAATCCCATCCATAAATCCTTTCATGTTTTTTTCTTAAAGAAGGTAATTAGACATATGATCTCTGTATAGTTTGAGTTACCTATATTATATTAAGAAGAAATAGTTATTCTTGAACCAAATTAGAACCTCGAAACATGTATTAAAATGCTATAGACTAGAGAAATTAAAGAGTATTTTATAAAATAAAATAATATTCCTCATGACGATGCCACATAGGAGGATACCACATTTCTAAAGTACCATCTAGACTTGATCAATGTTTAGGGGAAAATTATTTTGAAGAGGGGAGCATGTTAATCCCTTAATATATATGATCCATAGTGATATGTGTGGCCCAACATATAACACACTCTTCATTTATAATTGCATTTATGAGTTAATTATTGCTTTAGTTTTACATCTTAAGATGTAAGGGTGAGATGAATTTGTGTGCTTCTCCCCATTAATTTTATATATAGGGATGAGTGTGGCTAAATCAAGACATTGTATTTATGAATTATATTATTATTAGGAGATTATGTAGGTTTTCCCCTTGATGTAATTTATCATACATTCTACTATATTTTATTTTTATTGTGATTTAGTTTTATGTAGGTTTTTATTCACACCAAAATAATCTTACAAGGAGAACTCTAAAATTTTAGGATAAGTGAAAAGATTAAATTCAAGGCATGAGTTGTTGGTATCAGTTTTTTAAATAGCCACATGGTAGAATAGCAATGAGAAGAGTAGTTATTTCCCTCATATGGAAGAATATGACATGAGTATAAAATATACTTGAGGGGGATGGTAGATCTAACCTAAGGTGGATTAGGTAAAAAATCAAAAGGAGGAAGAGGTAAGGTAGAAATTAAAATGATATCTAACTCAACTAAGGAATAAACCCTTATAATCCAACATGTTATATCCTAGGATAAGCAAATGTATAAGAATTAGTGCCTACTACAAATTATTGTTAGCACAATTAACATACATACACAATTAATCACCAAAGGAAACACTTTAAATAAAATCAATAATTATCATAAAAAATATGGTTAAAACTAGATTTCATAACACATACTTGTCTCCAACTACTAATAAGTTTATTCAATATTCAATAAGCATTCAAACTAATAAATTGTTCAATCTAAATAATTACACAATAAATAAACACACAGTGTATTCTATATTATATTAACTTAATGTAAATTATTATTAAAACAAAAAATATTGAAGAGATAACACTTTAACACAAACTTAAAAAATACTCCAAGAACTTTCTTTCTTGTATTAATTATAAAATTCTCCCTCCTTACAATGTTTAAGAAATATATACTTATAAGTTGGGATGGGAATGCCTCATCCTCTAAGATGAATCTAAAGTTACAATGTCTAAATTAATATTGTATGCCAAAAACATGTAATGTATACATGTTTTACAATATGAATAAATATAATTCTTTCTTGGTTTGGATTAAATAATTTTATACCTTCATAACAATATCATAAGCTGTAGGAATTGCGGTTCCACCCATTGAATTAATTATTACATCTATATCACTATTGAGGGATTTTAGGTAGTACAATAAAGCATTATTTTTAGTGGGTTTAACCAAGATTGGGATTCTATTCTAGGTCTTCTAGAAATGATAATTAAATTTAGTCATTTGCTCATGAGAGGCTCATTAAATAGTACTTAACTATTCAACCAAGGAAAAGTGGTCACTCTTGTCCTCAAAATGGGTGTACATTATAATGCCTAGCTCATCCCAAACTCATATTGAGGTGGGAGCAAGGCCTCTATACCATTGTAAAGATTTCCCCTTGAAAGAGTAGACTAGATGTCTGATTACAACATTATCTTAGAACATGTTATGGATTGAATAGAGGTTAGATATATCTTGTATGTGTTCTAAAGTAGTGGTAAAGGTTTCACCAATAAAATATGGTAGGATTTTTAATGCCAAGATTGATATATCATCATGTTAGGCTAAAATGAGTAGACTGCCTATATTTAAATCTAAAAAATTCTGATTTCTAGCCATTATGGGAAGTATAACACCAATAGGAGTTACCAAAGGGGATGGAAATAAAATTTTAGGATAAACCTTAGGCTGAGGGGTGACTGATTTTGATGAAAATGATAATTCTATAAAATCATCACTCTTACCTTTCATATATGATCTTGTTTCTTTACTTATAATTATGAGTCTATAAGCTAGTGGAGTTACCAAGTACTTTGATATTTGCACAAAAATTGTACAGTGCTTGCTAAGAATAACACCAATCTCTGTGTAATTTTTTGGTCCCACCGGGCATGCCAAAAACTATTATCACATAGGATTGCCCCTGTCTCGATCTTGTAGCTTGTTTTGCAATTACCTAATGACATAATATAAAAACCTCCAAATCCATGGGACCTTGGCAATTTGAGGTTAATCTCTAGAGAAAGTTATATTTATTTTCACTAAATTTGATGCAAACTGATAAAATACTAGTTTTTTGAAAATCTCTCTTTAGTGGTTTTTGATCTTAAACTAGGGTTTTTATGGGGAAAAGGGTTGAAGAATTAAAATTTGTAGAAAACTAAAAATATGGTGATTGCACCAAATATTTTATAGTAGACTTTAATGCTTGATTTACGAACATAATAGAGTAGAAACTATGTTGAATTTGTTTTAATACAAACTTATACAGATGAGAAATTAGAGGTAGAATTTTAGCTATTTTTCATAAAAGGGAAAAAGATCTTCATTCCAACCATTATTTTTTAGATTGTAAATTACCACAGATGATTTTTTTGAGACTGAAGCAAAGAGACAAAGATTCTACAAATAATCAAATGAATTTCACACATAGATATATTTCAAGACAAGAAAGGAAAATATTCAACTTTATTTCTCTTCAAAGGCTATAGTGCATAGTAAATAAATTTAAAATACAAAAAATATAACTAGCATCAAAAAGATAGATTGGGTGATTGGGTCTACCCATTTTTATACAAAATATGTCAAAGAACACATGTAGTTGTTGAAACTCAAATGCCTAGTGAAGAAAGTCATGAAAATCTAATGCCCTCATTCAAGAGAGGTGAGCTCTTCTATTTCTTGAATTTTTTAGACTTGCAGAATGGATGGAACATGGAAAGCATAAGTTGGGTGTGATCCTAGGCATAACATGACATGGTATGGCATGTTTATAACTAAAGATCTCTATGGATAGCTGAAAAGCTCTGCATGCAAAAAGAGGCACCTAAATAAAACTTGTTTTAAAAAATAAAGGATAACATTAAAATTAATTCAAAGTTTATTTTCATGTAAAACCCTAGCGTGTAAAAATTTAAGTGGGACTTTTAAAAATTTATAAGTCTTTATCACTTTTGCTAAAATGAATCATGTAATTTACACTTCATGGTTTTTCACCTTTTTAACAATTCACATTTATCAAAATGGAAAGTGCAATTTGCACTTGTGTTTTTTGTAACTTTCACATTATCAAAATATAAAGTGTAAAAAATATGTCTTTTTCTTTCTCAAAAAGAGTTATAAAAATATAGTTGTAACTTTGCAATTACAACTTATAATGTCTTGAAATGAAATTAAAAATGATAATAACATTTAAAAATATTTAAAAGAGAGGGAAAATTGATCAATTTTCAAAATTTATTTATCTTTTTTGTCCTTCTCAGCGTGAAAAATATCTATATATACATCCAAGACTTTGAAAATATCTTGAATTCACTCTACAACTGGTCTATAAGAATAAATGTTGGAGGCTACACAATCTACTTGAACATCAAAAAATTCTCTTTTAAACATTATTATTCCCTATATTTTATTCCTCATCTTATCAATTACTTTATCATACTTGTTAAACCTATGGATGGAACTTAGGACAAACATTGTGTCCTTTGAGACTCCTCAACTATTGCTTTTAAATTATTTTGAACCTATTCTACCTGAAGGATATTTTTGACATCATCTAATGGTTAGCATGATACTGAGTTCATCATGTTATCAATCTTATATAACACATCAATTACCTTATCATGAGCCTTCTTAGCCTATTCCATAAACTCTATCAGTACTCTTATCCAAAATTGAGCATCCTTGTGTGGTTCCTCGTACCCAACATCTCTCTTAAATATATTCTCAGTAATGAGGGTATTTATACCAATCAATTTTATGGCTATAAATTTGGGATAATACAAGTTTAAGGTATGAATTTCTCCTTCATAGATATTGATCTATTTTTTCCAAAATATCCTTCCTCTCTAAGATGATTCCATAATGTTCCATCATGGCTATAATAACCCTATTGCCTTTAGCGATCAGTTCCTCATACCATTCTTTTTTATCCCTTCCCATGTGAGTAATCTCTCATATAGAATCAATTTTATCTTGATCTATACTAATTGGCTACACTATCTATGGTTGTTTTGATGTTTCACTGGGTTTTACAAACTAGTTCAGTGTTTTGGTCAACTGATTATCTTTCTTTTCAACTCATCTTTGGTGGCTTTATCATCATAAATTCTCTATAAAAGAGAGTTTATACCTATTTTAACATCATGATTGAGTCCTTTTTTTGTTTTCCAACCAAGGCATATATGAGAAAATTGATAATCTTCAACCACAAGATCCTCTTTTGATTTATCTGGTGGGAGAACTACAATTTCAACATATCTCTCTCCTTTATCATCATTGAATGTCGTAAAGAGGGTATTAGGAGTGGATTTTTATTTCTTCTTGAATTATAACATTCCAAAGTCCAAAATTCTAGGATCAATCATTATTTTCCACTTCTTACTTACTTATTTTGTTAACCAACTAGGCGTAGCCTTTTATTGATCTGACACTATCACTAAGGAATTAGTAGTTGATGTAGCTACACTAGCTGATACTATGACTAATGGATAATCACAAGAAGATGATACCATTGGTTAATTAATAGGTGCCTATGAATATCCAATCTCATCAGTTGGTTGAAAATCAATATTTTCACCAAGTATCTAGGTCACTTCAACCTCTATTGATGGTATTGTTAAAATAGTGTAAATGGGCAAAATGGAGGCAAAAAAAGTAGTTGTGCCTATTGAGGGAGTGAACAATGGAATAGACATAGGGGTTGTGAATTTGGGAACTAGTGGAAGGGTGGAATCCAAATCACTACATGTTTCAATTAAGTGTGTAGGACCACTAAGGGTTGGTGATGTGAAAATAGTGGGTTGAGATGAAGGGGAAATAATACTTATCCTAGAGGTTGGAGTGGCTTGCAGATCTATAGTGAAGATGATTGATTCCAAAATAATATACTATTAGGTGGTGTTAAGAATTCATGGTGATTAAATAGAAGGAATTGTAAATGGAATGGAAAGTGAGAATGGATCAAACAAAGAAGGTGAAGTGGGAGGAAGGGAAAGTGGAGTGAAAACCTAAGATTTCACTATAGGGGGAACCTAAATGTCCACTTGACTTATTTATGTTGATTGAACTTGGCTTATTGATGTGGGTAGAATGGTAGGTGAAGTGGACAAAAGTGGAGGAGTTAAAACTAGAGGTGGAGGTGTTGAAACTTGTGGAACAATGGGGACTTAAGACACTCTAGGAGTGGAGATAGATGGTGAAGGTGTTTAAACCTCTTGTACAATATGGGTTGGAGAAGGGAGAGTAGTGGAAATAGGAGTCAAGGGTATAATATCTGAAACTATAGATCCTTGTGTTTTTGTAATTGGCATGTCTTCTATTGAAAGATAAATTGGTTCATCTACAACTCCTCTTTATCTACTTGATTCTCTTTTCCTTGCCTTTGTCTTCTTTTTCTTATCACGTTCTTCTGATGATTCACTATGGCCCTCCTATAAAGGAGTGATACCTCCTACTTTGAGCTTCAAGAGTTTTTCCTTAACCCTTATTATCTCCCTTATGATCTAAAAACCCTTGATAATTAGTCAACTAATTGTTCTATTAATTACATGGGATGTTCTATTAAACAAAGAGAAATGTTTAGTAATTGACCACCTCACAGGTGGCAAAGATATAACAATGATCTGTGTAAGGTATATTGGGTCTACCCTTCTATCATCATCCACCAAGTAATCAAGGACTGGTGCCAGATCATAGTCTTTTATTTTTTATAGGGGCATCCTAGAATAATGCCTCATTTGCACAATCTTCCTAGAAAATATTCATAATATGGCACATATTCATATGTTTCTAGTTATAGTTTAGTAGTAACCTTACCATATGGATCAAAATGAGGTTTAGACTCTATATTCCCTAGTTTTACTTGGTATATTTACACCTCTATACCTCTAGACTTCAAGAGGGATTGGCATGTGTAATGGCCAATATAAATTGGGAAATGTATTCCTACCTTGTGCCTATCTGAAAGGAGTTTGTGTGTCTCTAGTTTTTGCCTAAGCAACTCTAAAAATGTCCATCTATCACTCACATATTAGGGAAGTGTGTAGGGATAACCATTGAATATGGATGCACTAATTTAGGAGTAGGTGGGGAATTATATGAAGTAATAACCCCATTTGGTGATCTCATCTTTTGCTTTTTGGGAGAACCTTGTTCTACCAAGATCCTGATCAAACATGATAATGATGTTGTAGATGAAGAAATCATTGACTCTCCTGAACTACTATCTACTAGCCTAGAATGTGATATTAAGGTAATATTTTTAAACTCTAGTTATTTCCTTAGGAACTGTATTGAGGCCTAGGAACAATCTTCCTTTGGCCAAGATATAAAGAATATATGATGTCATATAAAACTTATTTATTCTTTACACATCCATCAAGTGGTTATGGAGGTAATCAAGTATCAATTGGGCCCAATACATGTGTTGTTTATTTTCTTTAATGGTCCAACTATACTGGTACATCCATTCTTGATATCATTTGGCATCATGATTTCTAGTGAATCTATGTAGTAATGCTATAATATCTCTTACCTCCTCTATGAAATCAGATCTATACATAGTCTTAGGCAATCTAGTGGTGGAATGATTGGGAGTCTTGAGCCATTTATTGTTAAATATCTTTTGACATCCATCATTTTTCTCCTCAAAAAATTATGTAAATATCTAAATAACTCTCAAATTCAAGGATGAAAAAAATAGAGCTGATGAATTCATGATCTAGATCCAGAACCCTCTCCCCTTTCTCACTATAGACTTGTCTTCTATCAAGGTCATAATGTTGGACCATTGTTAAGACAAACTTAAGGTTTTGAACAAATAAAGGGAAGACTATATTTGGTGGTTAAAAAGAGTCATAGATACTCTAGATCTAGTTACCTTTGAAATATGCACCTATCCTAGCCTAAAAATCTACTAGGTCAATGTGACCTAAATATGTATGTTTTATTTTTTCCATATTAGACCCCAAATAAGATGTCACTCTAGAGACCTTAGATTTGATCTTCATTTCCTTATAAGGCATGTAAATTTAAGTTATTATTGGTGAGAAATCAATTGTGAAAGTTGGTGGGATCTATAGGTGTCTGGAGTACTTATACTCTTTAAGATAACTTGGAGGTGCTTGAAGAAAATAAAATTCCCATGATGCTTGAGGGATGTAATATTTTTGGTATAAGTATGAGATGATTTAGGCAAGTCCACTTTTATAAATGAACTAGAATTCGATGGGGTCAAAGGTGCTTGAGGCACGTTAGATCTTTAGTGGAAGTGGAAGGTGATTGAATCACATCCACTCTTCATGAAGGTGATGGGGAATATTTTCATGGAATATTATATCTTTGAAAGGAATTATATTCTTCAATAATATTTGGATATATTTGGAAAACCTTGATTTTGAATGCAAAATCTTGGAGGGAAAATAAAGGGGCCTTTGATAGATTGAAGTGCTTTTGAAACATGAAATCATAAAAAACCATAGATTATCTTAGACACATGATTTAAAACCTAGATTTTAAATAACTAATGAGATAACTACACAAACATGAAGTATCAAGTCCTAAAATAATGGGTAAACCTAGAGAAGTACCATGAATAAAGCAACAAAATATATGAAAGATACTAAAGATTTTATAGAAAATTGATAACAAAAATCAACAAAAGTTTTAAACTTAGGAAATAATGGTAGAATCTCAAGGAGAGTACTATATATGATGTGTCTTGAAAGTTATAGACTTGGATAGGTATTCATTTACATGTGACTAGAGGTTAAATTGCATGGTACAGGAATTTGGAGATCTGAAATCATGATTAGTAAATATAAAATGATAATAAAATACTCAAAATACTTGGTTAAATAGTTGAAAACCCTTACAATTAATGTAAGTTATGGTGATTGGTGGTAGAGGTTGGACCTGATTGAATTAGGTCCACTCTCTGTGAGAATACTTGGCTTGGTAAGAAGTGGGACTCAACATGCACTTTACACATTAGAAAATGTGTAATGTGCACTTCAGGTTCTATATTCCATTAGAAGGGGTTTGGTGAGTATTTGATGGATGGTGGACCTAATTGAAGTATTTCCACTCTCCATGGATGGGAAATATGGTTTGGTAGAAGGCAGAACCCATAGGGAACTTTATAAGTGATTGGTGGAACATAGAGCTTGACATGCATTTTTCATGTCCTGAAACATGTAAAGTGCATATAAGGTTTTAGGTTACATGGAAAGGGGATTATGGGTTTGGTAGGATATGGATCCCATCATTTACTTTATATGTTGTGAAAATGTTCAAAGTACATGTCGAGGTTTGCATTCTGTTAGATGGGTGCATGGTGGGATCCAAATTCCACCATGCATTTTTTACATTCAAAAATGTGCAAAGTGCATAATGAGCTCTAGATTTTATGATTTTGGATATTGGTGCTTTGCAATATATAGAGTCTAAAAATTAATTTATACAAGTAGAAATTATATCTTGAGTTTTGGATTCCCCAAAGCATAAAGGGAAAGATGGGTCTTTTGGAGGATTCGGGCTTTTCCCTAAAAAATAAAGGGGGTATCCCTTAAGGTGTTAGATGTAATGATATTTTTGTGACAAAAATATCAAAATTATCTACCATGAAAATAAATAAATAAAGGGAGAAAGGATTGTATTGACTCGACCCCTATGTCATCTTTAAATACATCAACTTGAGTTTTGTTAACCAACATAGAGCAAGACTGAGAGGGGATACAACTCCGTACCCATTGTCTCTACTCCTATAAAAAAATTATCTAATGTTTGATATTAAAAAAACCAATTGGATTTATTATATGATTTTTATATGTTCAATTTCATCAACATACCTTACCTTTCACTATTGCTAAGAGAGTGTATGGTTTATTTGGTAATGGCTATGGTATCTAGGATTTTTTTAGTTCATCTATAAATCCCTCTTGTTCTTAGGAGATAATACAATGTATACATGATTTAAACCTAGTTTAAATTACCTAATTAGTGATTTTATACATGTATTTTCATATAAATATCAGGAGATAAGTGATATCAAAGTTTTATTCCATTCCATGAAGATCTGTCTACTCTACCGAGATTCTTATACAACTACTACTTCATTCTACCCCATAATGTGCCAACATTTATAAAAGAACTCCATTGTAAATTCATCTTTTGTTAGATCCTTATCTCCTACCATACTAAGAGAAATAATATTCACTTCTTCTTCAGATAGTCATGCAATTATAGATAAATTTATTTGGTATACTATGCAAGAAGGGGTTAAACTCAAGAACCTTTCTTGGGCCTCATATCCATCATTTCTTCAAAAAATAGGCATCTAATTTTTTTTATCACCATAGTTCTAATGATAGAGTCATATTCAAGGGATTACCATTTAGGTGTGATAATTTTTTCCATTATCTTCATATTTTCCCTAACCATGATGTAAATTTTAATAAAAATAGTATTTTGATCTCCTTCTTTAAGCCATTTAATTTTATAATTTTTTTTCTAGAATATATCTTCTTGTTTAAGTATTCTTTGCTTTTGAAATAAAAACTAAATTTCCATGTCATCCATCACCATTCCATAAAATTATTTTTATATGGATTGGTATAGATATTTTAGTTCTCTTTCCAACATATATTTCTTGTCAAACAAATTCCTGAAGCATTTTTTATTCTATTCTTTAATTCCATCTCTCAATATCTTCAATTTTTTTTAATGGAGTACACATATTTTTGAGCCTTTGATCAGTATACCCCACTAGTAATTTAAATTATCATAAAATTAGGTGCATTTAAGACACAATATATATAATTTAAAGATGATTCCCTCAGTATTATTATCCTCTAAAGGGTTATTGGCTAGTGATTTTATCTAAAACAGTGGATGATCTCTGAAATGAAATTTAAATTCTTGTCGATCACTTGAGATATAACTAAGAATCTATTAAATATTTCCATAATGAGAGCATCTCCTAATTGAATAGTATTCTAAGTGAATGGTTCACAAAATGGGTCAATATAAACCAACATAACCTATTGGAAAAAAAAAATTAAAGTCACTCATGGTTGAGAAATCCTAGATGACTCTCCTTTTTTATTCAAGATTTTTATAATTACATTAAAATATCCTCAAATAACCCATTCCAATTTATTATAACCATTCAAATAATTCAGTATTTTCAAACGTGATTTATTTTATTCAACATATATAGATCCATATATATTGGAAAGAATAAAGTGCCCTTTACATTTTATATATTTAACAAACACATTAATGAGGTTTTAAAAAATATAGACTAGGATACATTTGAAATTACTTATATTCCATAAAATTTCCATACTCCCTATATTTAAATCAAAATCACTTGTAAAAATATCATATTAACTTTAACCCATGAAATCTCAATCTCTCCCTTTCTTATTTTAGTTTTCTAAATCATCAAGAGACATGTCTTTCTCTCTATGACCAACCTTTTAATAAGGTTTCCATTTGCAAGAGGAATATGGCATTACAACTTAAGAGATTAATGAGGTCTTGGTGGAAATGTTTTCATTACCACCCAAATAAATATTTTTTAGTCATAGTTGACACCTTTTACTCTAGGTATCTAGCTGAATTTTTATTTCTTTAAACATTTTCCCCTAGAGACTATGGGTCCAATGGACAACATCAACCTATTAGTGGAAAATCCCTATGATCTGTATGAATTTAAAAGATCATTATTTTTCAAAAATATATTTATTTTCACCTTGAAAAACTTTGTGACATCATTATTAACCTAATTTATCTCATTTTCCTAATAGGATGTTTGACATCAAATTTCTATGTTTTTTGGAGTGAAGGTCATCAATATTATTCTATATAGAATTGGGAATCCTAATTTTTTGACCCTTTAGGTTATGTTCTAATTTAAAAGGATAATTTTTACATTTTTAATTTGAATTGAATCCAAATCCTATTAAGCATGGGTCTCCACCTTTAGTGTTGAGTAGGGGAAGTTCTGGTAAAATTTATATCAAGGTGGAATCAACATCACTTCTTGTCTTGGTGGATGTAGAATCCTTTATTTTTTGGTCTTGAATTAATGTAGCTTGTTTTGGGATAAAATATATTTTTAACTCTACTAACCTTATTTTTTTTTACCTTGGCTTATGATGAGGGGAATATCTAACTTATATATTTGGTTAAGGTAATTTATTCCCTAAGCTACCGATCTATTATTCATTAAAATTGTTGTCCTTCTAAGTATCTTGCTTACTAATTTTAGGTTTGATAGGATTAAGGTATTTTAAAATAATGTATAATATATCATTATGTTTCAATTTGAATTCTTACATTTATCCCTAGAGATAGTTTTAAGATTCCATAATTTTCTTTTGTTGATCACATGCTCATAGTTATCTTAATTTAAATGTTTATGTCCCTTAGTTTCATATGAGTTCATTTGGTCTAGGAAGGTGTGAAAATTAATACTAACACATTTGTCCTACCTAAAATTGAAACATAGAAAGGGTATACATTTGTAATCAAGGTATTTTATCCAATATATTGTCATGATGAAAACATTATCACCTCATTAACATTTTTTACTAGATTAACCAAAACATAAATGTAGAGGTACTCAACTCTTTATTATTAGTGGATTCACATATGTCGATAAACTTATCCAACATAGAGGTCACATGTTCAATCATTCCTACCTCCCAATATTTTGGTGGTAATTTGTAGAGTTTGATTTAAAGTGTAGCTTCATGTATATGTTCCTCACTTGGATTTAAATTGGGTGCTTAATGTTTCATATAAAGCCCTGCATTTTCATATAATTGTGGTCCCTAATTGAAAACAAATTTATGGTCTATGGAGGATTTAAATGTATTTTTAAAGTAGCCCTATGCTAATAAAAAAACATGTGGCCTAAAAAAATTCATTAATTTAATCCCATCCATTACATAAACAAATCATTGTTGGGCTAAGAACTATGAATTAGAGAGTTTTTAAATAGTCAAAGTCGAGATTATATAAATAATTATCTCAACTATTAATAATGGGTATTTCCTTGAAGATTTAAATGTATATTCCTTCCTACTGTAATAAACACTTATTAATAAAATTTATTAGTATTTATTATTTTATTAGTTATAAAAATAATCCTATTTCTAGTTTTAAACATGAACTAATGTTTAGATTTCACACCCATGTGGGAAAATACACTAAATATAAATTTACACACCAAAGTGGACCTTAGGATGTATTTTCAAACATGTATTTATGCAACCACCTATATTTATTAGGTTTTATATAAGGAACCCTCTCCTCACCCATTTTGAATAATTATAAGTATTAATTAAATCCATTATATGATTTAATACAAAAAAAAGTTATTTCATTTTGTTGAATTTACTTTATAGAATATTGTGAGTGTAATTTTATAGAAACTTGGTCCTAGAGTGTAAAAGAGTTTATTAAATTGCATGTTGTGAGTATCTCATCTTATCCACTATGGTCTCATATCAAAAATTTACATAATACTTTTTTTGTGGAGATAGACCTTCTTCAAGTTTTAGATAAAAGCCATCACCATTGACCTTATTTGATTTGTGACAAACATCCATTCATAACCTTTAACATCTAATTTTGAAATAAGTAATAAATCAAGCATGGGGATATGAGAATAGGGGGTAGAGGGTACCATTGTTAGTTCTCATTCCATCATGAGAATATATTTTACATTGGCATCTCATTAGGCCTTGTTTTGTCTAAACACATATCTAAGGTTGAGATTCAATTTTTTAATGCTCCTCCATAAGTTTTAATTAATGGGAGTATTAGTGTGAATTTATAATTACACCATTAGGATTTAAGTTTACTTAGTTGATATGAAAATTTCCTATGATTTCCTATTTCATTATTTATAAAAATAGTCCTATTTGGAATTGGCAACTTGCACTAAAATCCAAGTTCCATACTGACATGAAAAAATATATTATTCCCAATTTACACACCAACTTGGACTGTAGGAAACCTCTTCAAGACACTTACATTTGTGTAAACTCTGAGATTAATGTAACCATATAATTTTATGAGGCTCTTCAAGATATATATAACCAAATCTCTCCTCAACCATTTTGAATAATGAGAAATATTATGTAAATTATTTATGTTTTTCAATATAGAAATTATTATTGTCAAATTTTCAAATTTGATTTAAAGAATATTGTGTGTGTATTTTCAAATAAACATGTCTTAGAGTTTATAAACATTAAAATATATTTCATATTATTAGTATATCCTTTTATCTAATATACAATTATTATAGTTATGGTCATAATGGATTACCACAATCCTTAGAGACATAAATATCTAGTGACATTAATGTGTGTCACCAATGGAATTAAAATGTGCACATAAATATTTAGGTCACTAAGATCCACATTAGTGTCACTTCAGATAAAAATGTATTTTTAATATTAAAAAAAAACTATTACATGGGAGTAGTAACTCTTTTTTCAAAGTGTGTGGGTGTGGGTGGGTGGGTCTGGTTGTGTCTGTGTGTGTGTGTTCACATATTCACACATGTATGTATGTGTGTGGGTGGGTTGGTACATGCATGTGTGCATGCAATAAATGTATTATTTTGATTCTTCAATATCATCTCAATCTAACACAAAATAATTTTTTTATATTATACAATAATAATTGTAATTATGTATAGCAAGCACAACAAACATTATAAAATAGGACAATAGGACAATATGGCATTATAATTTTAATAACATATAAATTTAATTTGATATGTGTGTGTGCACATGAATTCATGTAGGTGTGCATGTGTAGGTATATAGAACTATTATATTTATCTTTATTAATTTTTATATTTTCAGAAATATTCTAAAAAAAGGCAATATTGCATTGAAAGTTTAAGAAAATATGAAGTTAATGTGATGTGATATGTGTGTGATGTGCACATACACATACACATGCGCATGCACACACACACACACACACACACACACACACACACTCACACACACACACACACACACACACACACACACACACACACACACACACACACACACACACACACACACACACACACACACACACACACACACACACACACACACACACACACACATCACACTAAATTTATATTTTCTTAAACTTTCAATGCAATCTTGTCTCATTTTATAATATTTATTTGGTTTGCTATACATAATTATAAATATTATTATATAATCAAAAAATTAAAAAAATAATCACTTTGTGTTAGATTGAGATGACTTTGAAGAAGTAAAACAATATTTTTCCAATAATAAATTATGCTATAATATTGAGATATCAAGTGCATGAAAAAAATTATGAAAATTATTTATATATAAAAAGTTAAAATTTGTATGGTGTGCTTCAACATTAAGAGTAGATTATGCTTTTAAAAATATTGTTTTAAAATATCCTTTATACTACCATACATATATGTGGAATTTTTAAAACTTATTATGCTTGTTTTCTCTAATGAGATAACAACTTTCATAAAAACAAAGAAAAAAATACTTAATTTAATTAAAAAATATATAATAAAATTATACTATCAAAATACTACATTTTTATCTATTTACACCGTTAACCTTTCTCAATATTGTAAACTTGTAAAACCTTTAAATCAAAGCAACATTGAAGGAGATGACTTTTTCTTTGAGTGGAAATACATATTTCTAG
This sequence comes from Torreya grandis, assembly GCA_037957365.1. NCBI lineage: Eukaryota > Viridiplantae > Streptophyta > Pinopsida > Cupressales > Taxaceae > Torreya > Torreya grandis. The sequence goes on from JARHVA010005014.1 coordinate 698,027, forward strand.
ATGTAAAAATATATCTTTGGTCAAGTAGTTGCACACATATAGTATAGGCATACTAAAACTCTTTGTAACCAATAAATATCTATAACATAATCTTCTTTGAAATAGAAACAAGTCATATTAAGTATGATACATTAAGATAAAACCATCAAAATGAGATTTTCATTAAAAAACAAAATAGATAATAAATAACACCGCATAACACAGCTAAAAAATTAGTTTTGTTCTTCAAAACATATTGATACAAATAAACAAAAAAATGCAAAAAAAATATAAAATATGATTAATAAACAATAAACCATGCATCAAAAAAATCACCTATAACATATTTTCATATATTGAAATGAATTGCATGAAAACAAGGAAAAAATACAACAAATAGATTCGTAAAATGTATAAAATACCATGAAGACACAATAATCCATGCATTTAATAAGACACCTATAACATACTTTCATAAATTGAAATGTATTACATGAAACCAAGTAAAAAATGCAACAAAGAAATTCATAAAAATCCATCAAAGTCATACCAACACATGTATGCTTAGTTTTTAATCAACTACACTTCAACTATAACATAATATATTTAGAGCAATCAAAAAGAGAAACATATGTAAAGTTGATGTTGATGAATGAAATAATTATGGGAAAAATATGCATAAGATGTAATAATGTGCTGAACAATGGAATTGTCCCAAAATTTTTAACACCTCAACAAATATGGTTATATATGCATTTGAGAGATGTGAAAATGTTAACAAATATTGAAAGTCATATTGTTTCATTACAAATTGATTTTTCATAAATTATACAACTATGATATAAAAAATAGTAGATTGGATTAATTGGTCTAATTATCAATGTACCATCTAACAGTATCATAATAATAAAATACCACCTCACTTAGTAGATGAAACATACACAATTAATATTAAACTAAAAATAAAATTAGAATACAAAAACACATAAAAAAATAGAAGGGTTCATCCAAACATCATCATGTGTACTTTAAAACAATCATGTAAAAGTAAATTAAATCAATCTTAAAATGTTAAAATTACTAGAGACTGGACTCAACTATTTCACCCTAATGATAATATAAATCGATACATTATTAGATCTTTAGAAGATAGTGAAATAAGTGGTGAAGATGGAGATAAATTCACACTTACATGATGGTGCATAGATTCATAGAGTCAACATGCATTCATGAATTGCAATATAAAATGATCAAATTCACACCTACCAAATACCAATAACCACTTGTAATTTTTAAAGACAATTGCATTTTGGAAATTAATTTTTTAACTCTTTTTTTATGGTGACCCACATGATGAAAACCTAACAATGAGATTTTCATATGTTAAAATACTTTAATGGGAATTACAACATATGGATCATACATTTGCATATCATATTACAATTCTATTTTTTAAAGTAATGAAAATTATTATTGACCAAGTGGCCAAAAGAATATGGTGCTAATAATAAAAGGAAAACTAAAAGGAAGAATACTTTGTTGGAATATTATAATTGATGTCAACATAATTGTAATTGATGTCAATAGAACTTCCAATAGAATTGTCAATGGAAATATCAATGGAATTATTGCTGGAAATGTCGATGAATGACATAAATGTCAACAAAAATTTTGACATAATTTTTTATGGATGACAAAAAGTTGACATAAATGTCAGTGGTCACATCTTTTAGTGAAAAGGTGCCTCTTGGATGCAACGCCTCCTTTATGAAGAGACTATGTGTTATGACCCAACCTTGAGACTAATTGTAGATGCTATGATGAAAGCCTATTATATCATGTTTTTCTAAGCATTGGACTAATTATTTTGATTGTGTATTCTATTTTAAGATATTATAATGTGAGACATCCTGTATAATTTCTATAATTTATTATATCTTAGTCAATACTTATGCTGATTTATTTTATTAGGCTAGTTCTATTTAGCCTCATAGTATTATTATATGTCATCGCTATATCATGTTGCTACGTTTTGATTAACACTTGACTATTCTAGCAATAATTTATTTTCTTTTAATGATACATTTTAGTCATCAAGGTTATCAACATTGATTCTAATTCATTAATGCTATGGATAATTACATTTGATTTACTATATCACGTTTACATATTATGATACTTTTAGAATTATATTGTTATCTCAATATTGATACTTGTTCAGGTGTTGTTGATGTCTTATTTTGGTGATTACAAGAACCTGATAATGAGCTAGGTTTGGTGGTGGTATTTGACAGCTCAAGCCATAAACGAGAGGGTAATGAGCAATCAAAAGTAGCTATGACATAAATAATGATTTATGATTGGGATACTGAGCCACCATCATCTTTTATCCTTCCCATTATTTCTATTTTCATTCTTGTGACTATTCTAAATGTATTTCTTTTAGTTCCATAGTTATTGACTTACTTTAGTGTCAAGAAATTTCTAATTTATGTTGTCTTTGCTTGTGCATGTCATATTATTATTTTAACTTATGTGAATACGATGTTTGATGCTATTTTTTATGCAAAGTTGTGAGTCTTCGGTTGTTTAGTTTTAACTTGGAATTACAGAATGATGTGGCTAAATATCCATGTGGCTTGGTGATTGTATGGTTGGATTTGGTGACTAGGACCCAAGTGTCTTGACTTGGACCTTTGCCATGACATTTTTCCTCAGCATAGTCATCATGTTAGGTTCCACATTATTATACTTATTATTGTGTAGGTTCACCCACACTCTAATGCTACTACTCAGACACCTTGGTTAAATTTTGTTTGTGCTATAGAAGCTCTATGGTTGGTGTCCATTTATTATTTTTGATTGTTTTTAACTTTGGGGGAGGATTTTCCCAATGTATCGCTCTCTCTCTCTTTCTCTCTCTTAGGCATTCTTCCAAGAAAATCTTAGACCCTAGTTAGCACTCAAGGGCTTGAGAAGAGTTTTGGAAGGGGAATGTTAGAGGGGATGTGATTGTTGATACATGGAAGGATTCAAAGCCATGATGGGAGTCTAGAAATAAAGTATTAGAATCCCTACAATGACCACTATGCACCCTTACAATTAAATCTACAATTTGATTTTTGGAAGGAAAAATGGTGGTTTCAATGGTAAGTATCATTAATATGTTAAAAGGGAAAACCAGTATAAGTTTATGGAGAAGTCGTGAGACTTATCAATAAACCTATAATGGTCAATAATTGATCCATATTTGATTTATTTCCTATGCAAGTCATTCTGGTGCCTGTTACCTATTTTAAATTCATTTTATTAAATGGTAATGATTTGGTTTATGGGTTTGGGTTATTTTTAATTTAAGTTGCTGAGTGGACTCAACCCTTGTAGATTGTTATGGAAATTTCATTATTTAATGGATTTTGAGATTCTGATTCAATTTGGAAAAAATCTATGATTTTCATGTACATATTTATGACTATAATTCTTAATGATTTAATTAAACCCTACTACAAATTGCATGGAAAATTGTCAAATCTACCCCAACTAGGTGAGTTCAAAATAGTTGGTTCCGTCATTTGAATCCTAATGGGTGATATTTTCTCTTTGAACCCTATTATTTTGACCCAAAAAAATTGTTTGGTAAATGATCTAGGTTTCATTTAGCTTGACCCACTTATTGGGTTGACCTAGGTGTTTTAATGACTCTATATTTTGAGTATCTTTGTTTAATATTTTAACCATGCTAGTTGAAAACTTTGAATTGATGATTTCCTTTTTCAATCCCTATTGACTTCAGTAACCTACACTTGAGATTTATTCTCTTGTGTAATTTACTAGAGTGCATTTTGGAACAACACATTGTGAGTAGTTTCTTATGAATGTGGATTGTACGGGGTCAATTAAAGCTTATTGGATGAATCTCTCTCCTTAGTTTCTACTTATTAAATTATAGTCACCTAAAGTGGTATGGATGTGTATTTTGATTTTGACTACACGTTATCTCTCATTTATTAATTTAAAGTTACACCTTTTTTCATTGTTACAGATTGTGATAAAGGTGCACAAGGTTTTAAACTCTAGATTGTACATGGCCATTTAGAACTTAAATGAGTTTTATTCTTTTAATGAGGAATGAAATGTAATTTTTTTCCCTTGACTCAAATTGGTGGATTTGTTGATTGTTTTATTGATTATTTTGTTAATTAAATCATTCTTATATCTAGATAAATCCCTTGGGTTGATCTAGATGCTTAGTTAAATTCCAAGTAATGAAATTATGATTTAATGGATTCATTTTTATTTCAAACAAGTTATTCAATTTCAAATTCATACCATAGAGATTTTTTGGGATTATTTTTGTTTAAATAATTTTTTGATGGTCTCAACTTCTATTATCTTTTCATTGACTATTGTTATTGTGATAACATTAGTTCAATGTTCTTTCACATCATCATATCTCTCCTTGAGTACCTCATTCTTGGAACCCACCACCTAGCTGATGGTTGGGGTGGTGAGGGCCACCAATGGTTGGGATCATAGGGATGGTGGGGAGGTTTTTCCCTCCTATTTCTGAGTGCATCTTCTTTATGGAATTTTGATATTAGTGTTGTAGCATACTTATTGATAGTACCTCTTAGTGTATATTTTTTGTCGAATGTTTATGGAGTAGTTCATAATTATACTATTATTATATTTATTTCATTTATGTATGTATGAAATATGGAAACATTCATTTTTATGTAAGTGTAATGTTATGTTTTATATATGGTTGGTTTATGGAAATAAGGACCTTACACTTAACTAATGATATCAAATTGATATCTATTTATCCAACTAGTTAGAATTATTTACCATGTTATAATGATGTTCTTGGACATTTTTATGAGGATTTATGTATGAAATGACTTAAGGGTTCTAGATCAGTTATAATCAATTTTTAGAATATATTGAACTTGGTTGTATTATTAGTTAGAAAACTATTGTTTATAACCAATTATAGGTGCATTCATATTTATATTATTGTGGGAATGTAGTGATAAAAAGCCATATAGTAAGCTATTCAATTTTTAGATTATATTGTTTTTCTCATTGGTAATTAATCTCATCATAATGAACTTGATCTCTAATGTTATTTCCAGCTCATTCTTTTGATGATGTTCTCTACTCTTAGCAATTAGATGTAGTTGTTTAAGGGACCTAGTCATTATTATTTACTCTTAGAGTTGACTACTTTTATGTATTGAAGTAATGGTTTGGGTTGATGTTGGTATACAAGTGTTGGATTTTTTAAAATGGTAAATATGTGTTGGGTAAATTTTTTAATGTTGTGTTAATACATTGTTGTAAAAGATTATTACTGGTTTAAAATTTTTTGGGGTTATAGTTGAGGGCTTCTCTGATTTTAATAACTATGCTATCTTATGTGTTTCTATTGCATAAAGAAATGTAATAGTACTTCTAATTGAAAAGTTGAATCTTACTCCATATACTTGATGTGACTCGATATTGTCCATCCACTTATTATTAGCAAGATCATGGTACCAATGATTTTTTATTAGTTCCAATCAAGTTAATTTGGTGACTTAGCCTGTTGGAAACTTTTTAAGGCTATAGATTAACTGTTCACATTTTGTTATGATTATGGTTGTTCATATTTATGATTTATGATTATATCATTTTAATTTAATTTTACCATGTTCATTTGGTTGATTAGGGTTCTTAGTGAGATAAGCTATTATGTAGTGGATAATATGGTGCAATGACCTCAAACTAGAGATTCATGTATAAAATCCCATTTGGTAGAATTTTTTAAATTTTCACATCAAGTTGGTGTTGAATTTTAAACATAGATGTTTGTTTGTTAATAGGTGAATAAGTTTGCTTACATAATGAGATCATCTTTAGTAGTGGTATTTTAATGAGTCTCTACACTATATGTTTGTCATTACATTAGATGAATAATTATTATGGAATTGTAAGTTAAACTCAATCATGGGATATAGATTTAATAAAACATGTGAAATTTTGAAATATGAACTATGTTCTTGATTTATTAAATGAAACACCTTGGATATGAGTTAATAAATCAAATATATTTAATGGTCCCTAAAGTGGATGGTTGAGTACTTGATGGAATAAAATTATGTATGGATTCTAGTCTCTTATTGATTAGTTTAACTACCTGGTTATTTACAACAATAAGTCATTGAACCAAAGGAGAAGTAAGTATTGATATAGATGTTAGAATTCTATTTTCAACTTATGGATTTCTCACCTATATTTTGTGGAGGATTTGATTTTCTTATGCCATTTTTATGCTTTTTTGGTGAGATTATCACTTGTGTGATGCCATCCACCCTCAACAAAGTAGATTGTGACTTATCTAAATTAAATTATGTTGTTATTGATTGATTTTTGAATTAGTGAGGCATTTGGTGAGAGGACCTCAAGTCAAGGATCCTCCATATGATTCTAATAGGTAACACTATATACGATTTAAATGATTGAGTTAATCATTTCTATAGTTTAGTTAATTTTATTACATATTTACAATTACTCTCTATCATGGCAACCTTTATAATCATTGTGTATAATGATAATGGAAGTAACTATGGGTATATTTATTACTTAGAAACACAATAATAAATTATAGTGGTAATTTGGTCATATCTATTATTATGAATTTTTCCATGTGATTAATGGTGGTGTAATGACTTATAACCTTATGGATAGTGATATAACGATCTAAGAAGGAGGAAAACCCCAGAATTATTAATGGCTCATGTGGTGTTTAAAGTATTAAGATAGTATATAACTCATGGGATTATGATTTAACTAAGTGATGATGCTTACCTCCAAAGGATATTATAAAAATTACTACATGAATCTTAGTATGATGGTTCCCTATTTATTTATTTCATTTTTCATGTTAATTATCTATACCTTCTTCACTTCAGATATGTATGCTTGAACTGATGATGGATATGTTACTATTTGATATCCTTAATTCATTATCACTGAGGTTTTTGACCTTTTCTTCTAGTATTAACCTGGGTTAATGGGTGTAAACATATTGAAACCACAACCATGAAGGAATTATTCTCATTCCTTAAAACATCAAACTATAACTGTTTAGGGTGACTGGGTACTTAATTATTGTTGAGGACCCTTGGGCAGTATGATAGGTAAAATGCATGCCTTCTAAAAATCATGGAGGTTATTAGCATATGCCTACACACTAATACCCCCAAAATTTATATCATCCTTATGAAAATCTATTTCTCTATAGAACTCTCTATAGGTGTTCACCCCTATATAATTATTTGGAGTGACCCAATCTGGTTACAATTTTCCTAGATGTCAATGTACAAATATAAATCAATGAACATTGTATCATGAAGTTTCATAACAGGCCCTGTACACATTTCTAATTCACATTCTATAAAATAAACCCAAATTTTTGGGGGATTGTTTCATCTAGTATCAAAATAGTGGTTGCTACTCTAAAATGGAACTCTAGGACAAAATTATTACAATTTGTAAGTTGTATAATTATTGTTTTATTAAAAGTACATGGATGAACATGGTTATGTTTATCAAGACCCTAACAAAGATAATGATGGTTTGATAATAGACAAGCTTAACTAGATTCTTGATCTATATAAGAATGAATCTTCAATAGTAATGTTGATAGGAGTGATATAGTTTTTGATCAGAATGTAATTATGGATTGTTCCATTGACAACCTAAATATAATGTCAATCAAGGCTAGAAATAATTAATGGAGATTACATAAACTTAGGGTGGTTACATGAATAAGTGATCCAAATGATGCCTTGGCAAGGTTGAGCCAATGCTTAGGAGTTCAAGGATCTATAACCTACCCTTTTCGAGAAAGAAAGGGGGCTAATGTAGTCGATGCATGGATGTTATATACATAGAAGTATAATAATTTACATGGCATGATTACTAATGAATATGATGGGTTGATAGCATACCAATTAATCAAAGTTGTTGACTATGATGGAACTACCTTTGTTTTAAGAGGAAACTAGCCCTTGAATTGCAGAGAGATAACTTCTATGAGTTAGTCTTATAAGAGGTGACTAAGTGCCAATTTAAGGGATAAGAGTTAACCAATTACCATATGCTAAAACATGAAAACATGACTATTTTTAGAATAACAAACTAGGACGTAGGATTTTTACATTCGGCAAATAAATTTAGGAAATAATATTGGAATTATAGGCACACCATAAATAATAGGAGTGTTGTCAGGTTTTAAGATTAATTTCAGGGAGTGAATTGGTAATTGAAGACCAAACACATGGATAATTATTATCCCTTTAGCTCTAAAAACGGACTAGTATATATTGGAGTCATGATAATAATGAATTTTATGATGACTTCCTAAGCTAGAAAACTGGATAACTAACCAATCAATAGGTGTGTAGAATGGTATATATGTAGGATGTTGATTCTATGCTATCTCAAATAAATATTAGAGACACTAAAATAAGTATCTCTATATGTAATTGATAAAATTAGGTACTATAAGGAGTTTATCTTCCCTAATGTTAAGATTTAATGTAGTATTAAAATTGTTCAGGAGTGGTTAGAACAATATAACTTGACCTTGGTGTCATTTTGGACAATGTAGATCTAGTTTCAACACCAATTGTTTTTTATGAACTCCTATAATGGATTGGCTTTAGTAAAATCAAACAATGTTAACTATTTTGGTAACATGTACATTATAGTAATAGTCTTGAAATATTACAAGTGCAAGGTGACCAATGGTCTAGAACATGAGAATCACTTCATTTTCATAGTTGGTTACATTCTAAAATCTTGAGATATTGGAAAATTCATGCATTCCATTAAAAATTACCATTATGGGAACTCTATAATTCTAATAGTAATGGTTTTTATCTATCCTAGACTTAGTTAGGTTGACCCTTCTATAATTGAGTTGTGTTAGGGTAGACATCAATTTATGACTATTGACTTGTATGGGTGAGTCAATATGAAGCTAGTGATAATAACCTTGCTCTTGGAAATGAGGAAACAATATTGAATATCCATTGATGATTGGTGTGGGCAGTTCAACATCAAATGCTTAGAACATTATGACCTAAGGGAAGATTGAGGGTTAGAATTTAACTTGGAGGGTTGAATAAGGTTGAAGCAACTAGTTTTATTAGTAAATCAAAAATTTAGGGATATATTATTATAAGTGTGCATCATAATCCCATCTAATCCATGAGGTGTAGATATTGTTGGGAACCTTCTAAATCCATGGACATTGAACTATGTCCTTATCAAAACACACTTTTCCTTGGGAAAGTGGAAAAACTAAGCTTGAGATCCTTAGAAATGTGATATGTTGGATGATGGGTCCCATTAACCATCATGAAATTAAGTAAAATATTATCACTTATTATTTCCATCACTATCAATTCTTGGATGGATAGAATTAATAATAACTGAGCAGGAATGTTGAAGCTTGTTGTGTTGTCTATGATTCTTGATAACATGAAGGAATGTGTTGGTAGCTAAGCAAGGTTGTCAATACTTGCTACTTTGGTATTTTTACCTTGTGATAATTAATTATCTCTAAGAGCTGTGTTTAAATGTTCTTAAATGTTACTTACCATTAGAATTTATGTTGTAGTAAGGAAATGTAGGATGACATGATCACTGGCATGATCTATACAAGGAGGAAGTTACCACGATTGATGTTACCAACTTGGTTCAGATAGAACATTATTATGATGATGGATTGGTTCTATTTTGAGAATGATAAATTTTTTCTAAATTCAACATTGAAATGATATTCTATTAGTGTGAATTAAATATTTTGACTTGTTGAATAGTTGGTTTAGGATATATAGGCTTGACCACAACAATGTGAGCTGATAGGACACTCTTGTGGTGACTGGTGATAAGCTAAGTAAAATATCTTAGTTTGAATGTGTTTCTCATGAATGGGAAAGATATTTCTAAGGCTAACCTACCTATAGATGGTTTAAGGGTGAGCTATGGTAAAATAAAACATGGATACTATGTGCTAGTAGATGTTTATGATTATTGGTTGCTAGGTGAGTAGCTATTTATACATATTGGTAGATATGTTGTTGGTTGATTCATTACAACCATGAGATATTTCGAAATTAATATGTTCTTTGTAACAATACTTATTCTTATGAGTTAGAATTTTGTGGAAAATCATCAAGGCTATGCTTGATGAAACATAGGCATGGGTGGATTGTAAGTGCCAACGTGTTATGAATAAGGTAATGATTGAATTACCTAAAAATAATATATTGTAATGAATATTTTTTTTTGTCTATAAAACATGACTATAATATATGCTTGTGCTTGATAAGGAGAATCATAAAACCTTCATTAGGTGGTTATTAAAATCCTAGGTACTCACTTAAATATTTGAAAGAGTAATGAAAGTTTGGAAAATATGCTTAGATGGTTGATTTTAAAATAGTGGGATTGGCATACATGGACCATTGTGTGAGATCAAAAGTAATGGAGAACATGTTGTAAGACTTTTGATTACATGTAATGCCTAGAATAGCTTATATGATATTCAGTGTGGTTGGTGTGGGATGTTGCACTAACCCATAAATGGTTGATGATGAATTAGACTAACCATAACAGTATGTATTACCACCCTTATGCACAAAATTCTATAATGAATGTTATTATGGTTATGCATGTGGCACAATGCTTATAGTGGAGATTCTAATTTTAATCAATAAATCTAGTTACAATCTAGTTAGATTAGAAGATTGTAGCCATTAACCTCAAATTGAAGTTTTGTGCATGATAACACAAAGTGAATAATGACCATAGTAAGGTTTCTCTATTCAAAATTACTTAAAAAACCAATATATAACTTGTCAAACTAATGGTTACAACTCTTGATTGGAAGTGTTGATAACACTCTTGTTGGATAAAATGTTAAGGTAAGTATAACTTACCTTATTATGGAATACCATGTTCTTATGATGTTTAAATTAACCACCTTCATATATGACTAGAATGGCTAGATGTAGAAGTGTTGTATTAAAATTAACACCTTTTGCTATCAAATTTTGATGTTAAATGAAGGCATATTTATTTTTATGAAAATATCTATAGATGGTTACAAAAAAAAATTTTAGAATAATGGCTCTTTCAATCATGAGATTGGGAAAAATTCCAACCAAGATGGGATGATTGTAAAATATATTTTGTTATAAAATGATGCATAACATGCCTGTTCTACCATATGAGTGTCACAAATGGCACTTGAAAGAAGGAGAGTATTACTTTGGCCTAATTTAAATAAAAGTGTGGTTGTCTTAATGACAAAAAATAAGAATGCCAACAAGGTAAGGCTGAGGCATTGTCACCTCTAAATGAGTATTAATGCTTTGAAAGAATGATGATTGTTCAGTCGAACCTATTTCATGTAATATTATTCCTTGGTCATTTTTAAGTCATTGGTATAGAACCTCTTTAAGGAGGGGAAGATATTATGATGTGAAATTGTGATTAATTGTAAATGATAGAGTGAAATCCTATTATAGCATGTTTTGATAATCATTAAACTAACTATTTTAGTTATGTATTCTATTTTAAAATATTTTAATGTGAGACATCTTGTATAATTATTATAATTTTTTGTACTATAGTTGATACTTACACTAATTCATTTTATCAAGATATGTTTGTCTAGCCTTAGACTGTTAGTATATGTTATCACTATATCATGTTGTTGAGTTTTGATTGACACTTGACTGTTGTAGTGACTACTTATTTTCTCTTTAAAATATAGTTTAGTTATCAAGGTTATCAACATTGATTCTAATTTATTACTGCAATGGATATTTATATTTGATTTAGTATATCATGTTTAAATATTCTGATAATTTCAAAAATATATTGTTATTTTCATATTGATACTTGTTTAGGTGTTATTGATGTTTTGTTTTAGTGATTTTAGGAACCCAACAATGAGCTAGGCTTGATGGTGGGATTCAATAACTTAGGGAAAAAATGAGGGGCTAATGAGTAATCAAAGGTAACTCCAATAGGTATAATGATTCATGACTAGGATACTAAGATACCATCATCTTTAATCCTTCTCATTATTTCTATTTTTGTCTTTGTGATTATTTTTAATGTATTGCTTTTAGTTTCATATTTATTGCCTTACTTTAGTGTCTATCATGTTTCAATTTATGTTGTCTTTTCTTGTGCATGTGATATTATTATTTTGCCTTGTCTATATGTGATGTTTGATCATGTTTGGTATGTGAATTTATGAGACTTGGGTTACATTGTTTTGAATTGGACTTGTATAATGATGTCACCAAATATTTATGTGGCTTAGTGATTGCATGGTTAGAATTGGTGACTAGGACCCAAGTGTCTTGACTTGGACCTTGGCAATGGCATTTATCCTTGATCTAGTCATCATGTTAGGTTCCAAAATATTATAGTTATTATTATGTGGGTTGACCCACACTCCAATGTTGCTACTCAACCAACTTGGGTAAATTAATTTCTTGCTATTTAAGTTCTATGGTTGGTGTCCATTTATTATTTTTTAATATTTTTAACTTTTGAGGGGGGGGGTTTCTCAACATGACTCTCTCTCAGCCATTCTTCCAAGAAAAGGTTGCACCCTGGTTAATAATCAAGGGCTTGGGAGGATTTTTGTAAGTGGAATGTTGGAGGGGATGTCATTTTTGGTACATGGAAGGATATAGAGCCATGACAGGAGGCTTGAAGAAAAGCATTGAACTCCCTACAACAACTATGCACCCTTATAAATAAGTCTACAATTTGATTTTTAGAAGGGTGAATGGTTGTTTTAATGCTATGTATAATTAACATGTTAAAAGGGAGGACCATTATAGGTTCATGGGGAGGTCTTGAGAAATCTTGATGAACCTATAATGGTCAATAATAGATTAATTTCCTATGCAAGATATTTTGGTTCCTGCTACCTATTTTGAATTCATTTCTTTAAATGGAAATGATTTGGTTTGTGGGTTTGGGTATTTTATAATGTTGAGTAGACTCAACCCCTATAGATTATTATGGAGATTACATTATTTAATGGATATCAAGGTTATGATTCACTTTGAAAAAAAATATGATTTCCATTTACTTATTTCTTACTATAATTTTTAAGTATTTAATTAAACCTCCTGAATTATGTGGAAACTTATCAAACATACCCTAGCTAGGTGGGTCTAAAATAGTTGGTTGATCTACTGGAACCCTAATGGGTAATCATTAACCTTCAAACCCTATTATTTTGACCCTTAAAATTTTTTTGGAAAATAACATGGGTTCTATTTAACTCGACCCACTTATTGTGTCAAACCAGGTGTTTTAATGAATCTATATTTTAAGTATCTTTGTTTAGTATTTTGACCCTACTGGGTGTAAACTTTTAATTGATGATTTACTTATTTGATTGATGTTGACTTCAGTAACCTACTCTTGAGATTTATTCTCTTGTGCAGTTTACTGGAGTGCAATTGGGAAGAGTACATTGTGAGTAGTTTATTATGAATGTGAGTTGTGCGGGGTTGATTCAAATTGTTCACTATACCTCTCTCCTTATTTTCTAATTATTATATTATAGTCACCCCAAGTGGTTTGGTTCTGCATTTTGATTCAAACTACATGTTATCTATCATTTATTATTTTGAAGCTACACCTTTTTCTCTTGTTATAGATTATGATAAAGATATACAAGGTTTTAAATGTTGGATTGTACATGGCCATTTAGAGCTTAAATGAGTTTTATTATTTTAATGAGGAATGAAACAAAATAATTTTTCCCCTTGACTTGAATTGGTGGATTAGGTGATTGTTTTGTTAATTATGTTATTATCTCAATCATTTTTATATTTCTATAAATCCCTTGGGCTGATCTAGATGCTTGGATAAATTTCAAGTAATGAAATTATGATTTGATGGATTCTTTTTTTTTCAAACCAATTTTTTGATTTTAAATTCATGCCATAGATATTGTTTGAAGCTTCTTTTTATTTCAATAATTTGTAGACAATTTCAACTTATATTATCTTTATGTTGACTATTATTATTGTGATAGCATTGGCTCAATATCCTTTTACATGATCATACCTCTTTTTGAGTACTGTATTGTTGAAACCCACCACCTACCTAATTGTTGGTGTGGTGAGGGCCACCAATGGTTGGGATCATAGGGTTGGTTGAGAGGGTTTGATCTCCCATCACTGAGTGCATCCTCTTTATGTCATTTGGATCGTAGTGTTGTAGCATACTTATTAACAATACATGTCAGTGTATAGTTTCTATTGAATGTTCATAGAGTAGTTCACTACTGTACTATTGTTATATTGATTTCATTTATGTATGTATGAAATCTAGAAACATTCATTATTATGCAAGAGTAATATTGAGTTTGATACATAGTTTCTTTATGGAAATAAGGACATTAAATTTACCTAATGATAATTTTTTTTATTCATTTATCCAACTAGTTATACTTATATACCATGTTATAATGATGTTCTTGGACCTTTTAATGAGGATTTATGGATGAAATGACTTAAGAATTCTAGATCAGTTGTAATCACTTTTCATAATATGCCAAACCTAGTTGTATTAGTAATTAGAAAACTAATGTTTATAACCAATTATAGGTAATTTATATATAAACATAATATTTTCAATCTTTTATTGATTATTGACACTTTGTATCTTGCAAGAACTAGTTGATATCAACCTCTCTAAGTGCACACCTTAAGGGGTCCGTTATGAAAGGGGTGGGTAAGCAATTAGTGCTTCATAATATTTTGTCCCTTTTCCACTTGTCATTTACACATTCATCTCCTAAAAACCATTTACCCTAATCTTGTTCTTCTCAGTCCTACCCATTCCAGTCATTTGCCATGATTTATCCTACTTACTCTTGCATTGATCCCATTTTTCTAGTTAACTATACTAGGTTGACTAGGTCGACCTTCCACCTTGTATAGTTTTTAGTCTCTAATTAATATATAGAGTTGATTGGGTCAAAACTATACTATTTAGGTGTATTTTTTATTAATATATTTGTTATCCCTTTGGTTGACCTAGTTTGGGATCTAGTGAATTATTTCCTAAAAACATACATGGTCAACTGATTCAACCCTATTCAATAGACATATTTAAAAGGATTTAAGGAAAGATACACCTATATATACAAGTTCATTTCCAACCATTTTTACAAATATAAGTGAATAAGAATAAGTATAAATGAACACCTGCTTATTGACCATTCTACTTGAAGAATAAAGCTTAGGTTCCATATTTTCTTTGGAGATACATATATTGTCTTATGGAGAAGTCTTTTGGATTGGCATAGATAGGTCGTGTATCCTAGAGATAATTTGTCTTTATTATAATTACATACCACAAAAATATCTTAAGAATTAACTTGGCCAAGGGAGAGATTGAGGATCGTTGGGTTAGTCTTCAAAGATAAGTATTCCTAACTTTATTTATCCTTTATAAGAGTAGATATATAATGCAGTTGTGATTCTCTCCCATACATTAGGATTCCATATACATTGACATGAGTATATGTCTTCTACGCATGGTTAGTTTAGATTGTTTGTTTCTAACCCCCACTTTGTTCTACAATCTTAGGTATTCACTAGATTAGATTTACATTATTATTTATTAAAATAGAGTGAAAATTAAACCTCAGATTATTTTAGGATTGTTATGTGATTATGTTAGACTATATCCTTTAGAACCCTTCCTAACATGGTGTATTGTGATAAGTGATCCCCTAATCAAGTCTAATGGATTGCCATATTGGTCATGATACTGGTTAACTAATTAATTCCCAATCAAAAGTATAGTTATGCTCTATCTTCTCTGATCCAGGATTGATTTATAGACATGATACATTTCTAATTACATACTTATGGTGAACCTAATGTGAATTGATCCTTGCAATATTTTTTTACCTTATTTCATTTATTTCATTCCTTCATCATTATTTTTATCATATATTTTCCATACTAGATTGACTCTATTGACCTAGTATCTAACTTTTGTGAGTAGGTGTTTAGGTATAGGGTACTGGATTGACCCAGTCAACCCAATAAAAAAATTTATCTTTTTCGACATCTAGTCCATACTACTAGGTTGACCCAATCAAACTTGTAATTTTTAGACATCAGGTTCAATATACTAGGTTGACCTAGTCATCCCTATACATTTTAAGCATTTAACAATAAGTTTCTATAAAGCTTGATCGACCAGTTGACCCAATTAGCAAAATTTGCAAACATATATCAAGGTTATTAAACAAAAATATTCATTTTATATATATTTGATCCACCAAGGTTCCTTTTTATCTCTCTATATATCTTTTTATAGTATTTCTTTTCATAGTTTATAGTCTTTAAAACTACCCTTATACAATAAACTAGATCAACCCTACTGACCCAGTTCTATGTTTTGTATGTAGTCTAAATAACTAGGTCAACTCTGTCAACCCTATTCATTTTTAGACCTTAATTTTGTAGTATAGGTTTGACCCTTTCAACCCTATTATGTATTTTTTGCATACAGTATTGACCATATCAACATTTTACCTTGTTTCAAAGTTAGAATTAGTCTTATATGTTAGTAATTAGTTCACACTTTATTTTCTTGTTGTTTGTATGCTTAAAATAAATAGCATAACTTAATTAAGGGGTTTTCAATTAGTCATTTAGTTTTAATATTTTTTATTTGTTTCACACATGACCAAATCACAAAATCTAAACAACCATTTTAACATTTATTTACCTAAGTCCAACCTAATTGAATTTCATCACCAAGGGGGAAGCTGACTTGATACTCTGATCAAGTATAAAACATGGTTAATGGTATATTTTAGATAAGCATCCAACACCTTTATCACTATGGTGTGTGAAGTGAAGGGGTAGGCCCCAATACCAATCTTGTATCATGGCCACTACATTCCCTTTCAGTCCAAACTACTTAAAACCATCCTTAGATTGCCTTCTAGTTCCTTGTTTACAACCAACTTCCCATCACATTTAAAATCATATCTTAATAATATAATAATTATTCAAGTTGACTAGTTAGTTATTTATTTAATTTCTAAGTTGATTTCTTGCTCTTTGGTCAGTTGTATTTTGTATTACAAAAAAATTCATTAACTAACATTGGTCCAAGGTTTTGTGTTGTGTAATTTAATTAGATTAGCTAGTGTTAATACAATTAATTATATGTTTCCTTTCATCTATTATTTTCAAATTTCTTTCAAAATTTATCTTGTTTCAATCCAAAAATCTATCATAAGTTTCTTAATTTTTCATCTTGGTTATACTGGGTCAACTTTGTAACTTTTTCTAGCCTCTATTCACTATATTAGATCGATCCAGTTAACCCTATATAGTTTATAGGCCCTATTTTCTATTTTCCCAATCTATATTCACTATACTAGATCAACCTAGTTAATCTTGTACTATTTATAGACCCTATTTTTGCACTAGGTTGACCCAGTCAACCCTAAACTATTTCTATCATTCTTATTTCCTTGCTTTCTCATCTCTCTTTCTTTCCCTTCATCATGGACTTTCTACTTGATGATAATACTAGGTTATAATAAATAGACATGATGAATTTTAGCATCCCTCATAGGATCTCCCATAGATAGAGTAGGTCTCGTCTCTTGGATGCTATTAATGTTCATATTTCCACTCACATAATGAACTGTGGGACCCCTCCTAATACTTATTTATAGAATAATCCTATCTTCTCATTAAAACACCAACCCAAAGTAGAGTTACCCCAAAAATGCTCCTCTTTATCTCTGAATTTCCTTAACATCAAGGAAAAGATCCTTTTACTATTTACAATCTTATGATTAGTGGTCAAGTTGAAGAGATTGATTCACCTAATCCTACATTCTTAACTGGGTTTGGAGATACCACTTTCTTTTATTATCATCCTATTCCTTCAATTATGACCCCTTATCATACCATGACCTCTTATTCTCTAATTTATTCCACCTCCATGCCTAGTATTTCCACTAACATGGTAGGTTCTACATCTAGTGGGCCTCTCACAAGATCCACTATCCTTAATCCCTCCATTAGTTCATCATTTTATACCCAAAGTAATCATGCTACTAGTTCTTCTTATTAACCATTCCCTAGTCCATCTTTTACTACACAAGCAAAATTTTCCACTAGTGCCTTACACTCTCATAATTCCTCTCAAGCTCCTATCAACACCAATAGTGGTACCCAGTCCAATAATACCACCTCTAGTGATTCTAATAATGCTAACTAAACACATAAAATATTATTACAAACACTCAATAAAATGAATACCTTTTAGGATCATACCACAAATAAAATGATGAGAATGCAAAACCACATTCTTCATCTTCAATCTCATCCTCAACTAATGGATTGGGGCACACATAACTAGATTTTTTCCCCTCTCCTCTTTAATATTCTCAAGGAAATCTCATTCCTCAACCTCCTTTAATCAGCAAAACCATTAATCATCTCCAAAATGAACCTCTCACTACTCAAATTGCTAACATTGATATTAGAGGTATCACACCTACAATTTTTTATAATGGATCAATAGATCCCACCCTTCATCTTATTTTTTTAGAAATATTTATAAGGATTAGGTCAAATTGAACACCTTCACTACTACCAAAATCTTAGCCAAAACTCTCATAGGTAATGCTTTGGATTGGTACAACCAACTTAGAACTCATTCCATTACTAGTTTGGAAGATTTAGTGAATCTTTAGTTCAAAAATTCCAAGCTAGTGATCTTCTTGAAAACACTTTGGCCCACTTCATAATTTACAAACAACTTGAAAACAAAAATACTCAACCCTTTGTTAAAATGTGGAAAACTTAGTCAAATAAATGTGAACATAACATGACTAATGATAATATTTTCCATCTCTTTACCATTGCCCTTTTTCCTAAACTTCAATATCGAGTCTGCACTCTTTCTCCACATACCCTAAAGGAGGCTATTGACCAAGATAAATGATAAGATTTCCTTATGCATTAATTTGAGAAACCCTAACCTTCTACAGGTCCACATCTCTTACTTAAGAATAAAAATCACAATGTTACTAATGATGGTGTTAAAGATTCTTGTGACACCATTCATAATGTTTAATCTATCATTCCTACCCCTTCATCAAAACAAACTCCTCCTCGTAAACAATATACCAATCCTCACATATCTTCACCAAACAACATTAATGTTCATAAACCTCTATCCTTAGATGAATTACTTAAGCATCTACCTAGGCCTCTTACACAATATCCTGACCCTATCCATCCTATGAAATCTTGGTATGATCCTAACAAGGTTTGTTGGTTTCATGCCAGTTGGGGTCATTCTCACACGACCTATAGACAAATTTTTAATTCATCTATGTAATTTCTTATTTTTCCTAATTTTGATCATGGTTATATCATTTTAAAGTGTTAACAAGCTTATGAAATTGATTTCAAATATAATATTTCACATGATAAATATCAAGCCTTTAACCAAGACAATGCTCATTTAGATATCTATAAAGACCCTCTTCCTAATCCTAAAACTATTCAAAACAATCAAGACAAAGCCAAACCTTCCACCAATAATGTAGAAAGTCATGTTGAACCCATTTCCAAAGAGAATGTAGTTAACATGACTAATATGTGAACGGTGGCTGATTTTATAGATTCTCAACCTATCTACACTCCTCCATCTATAACATATCATGTTATCTATGATTCTTCTCCAACTAATTTAAATGAGTTAGGGTAAGATGACCTTATTAATTTTGATGATTTAATTTCTGATTATCCCTTGGATAACACTTCCTTTTATATTTATACCACTCTTTTATCATCTTCTAACACTAATGATACTCAAATTTCTACTAACATTTCTTCTACCAATTTTCCAAATCAACTTGAATCAGCTACTTCATCATCACAACATAATTTACAACCTAATTCAAAACCTTCTTCTTCTTACCAACATAAATTCCAATGTAATTTGGCTCCTCTTTTTAAGGACCTCCTTAATCATTATACACCCATATCTAATAACCTTCTTATGGGTTATGATGAGTGGGATCCCATCATAAAAGTCACTAATCTCCCATATGAGATTCTATTCTTTGAGCTTACAAGGACTTCTCCACATAATAAAAACCATCTTATGCAACTATTATTCAAGATGAATGTCCCTTGTTCTCTCCTAATAGGATGAGAGGCATCCTTAACTAGATCCAAGGATAATATATTACAATAATGTAAAGAGAGGTCTATCAATATTGATGAAACTATGGACACTTCTCTTTCCTTAAAATTCCCTTTAGATTATATAATTCTTGATGAGATTCTGATTCATATGGATGATCCTCCATTATTAATTATTGTCTAAATAGGTGATATCCAAGTTAAGCATGCATTGATTGATGAGGATTATATCACCTATGTTTCCTCCCTCAACTTCATTAAGATCCCTGAATATTTAGAATGGAATCTCAAGTCTTGATGTAGAACCTACCAAGGATATTATAGAAGTAAAATTCATCTTCTAGGTTGTGTGTGGCTTCCCATTACTATCCCACCTATCACCATTCATGTGAAGGTGATGATCTTTAACTTTCCCCTTTATTTTAACATCTTGCTTGGTAGGATGTGGACTCACCGTATGAGAGCTATTTATTCTTCTGCCTACCAATGCATTAGATTACCTCATAATGGATCCATTTATAGGATTTAGGGTGACACTAACCCTTATAATTTTGAACAATTCCAAGACTGTGGTGTATTCAAGATTCCTACTCTTGAACCTTTAACCAATGTTCCAGTTTGTGAATCTTAGCATCTTTATTTTCACATTAATTCAAATTGAGGTTACAATGGGCATCCCAAACTCATTGGGAACATTCCTCCTAATCTCTTATATTTTGATGATGATGATCACAATGAGATTGACCTAAAGATTAAAGATTATGATCTCTCACCTCACTTCATATCACAACTTCCTTCTTCCTTGTATCCTCATTCTCACAAGCCTCCTTGCAATGATATTCCCATAGTATTGACCAAACTTGACATTATATTCACCACACTTCATCAGATGACAATGTTATCCCTATTTGTGTCATTGATATTCATAATCCAAATTATGATGATGGTTATTCCCTAGATGATCTATTCTAAGGGATTTTTGTATAAGATTGTAATATTGAGATTTTTTATTATCATTCTTATTTACTTGATTCTTTTTGAGTATCTTCCAATATTCATTCATTTACAATTCCTAATTTTAGTATTTTTCCTCTTTATCATGGGGTAGATATGGTGCCAACACCTCCAAATTTTTAGGAACATTATAGGAGTATGCTCATTATGATGGGGCCTTACTATTTTTATAAGTTCCTTGAAAACTATAGTTTTTTTAATCTTGAAATTAGTGTGACCCTCATTAGATCTTAAGTAGATCCCTCTCCCCCCTTAGTAGAGACCTTATCAAAATCCATTATCACTCTTACTATAGTTGAGCCCATTCTTGCTCTTCTTATAGCTAAGCTTTCTCCTACTCCTATTATTGCTGAGTCTACCCCTATTTCTCGTCACATTATTCCTTCTATTGAGCTTAGTTTTATTCCTCCTCCATCACCAATTTCCCTTGGTGATGGTTTTATTCCCTTTCCTAATATGGATTTGTTGCCCAACAAATGGGATAACAAGTCCTGTTCATCTTCTTCGACTCCTATTATACCTCCTTCTATGATTGATTCTCCTACGACCACTCAAAATAATATCTATTGTTTCCATAAGAAAAATAACCATTCTTCTACCCATTATCATAAGTTATGATAATATATCAATAATTTTCATCCTTCATCTCTTACCTCAGACAAACCATGCCTCCATTAAAGGTTTTAATTGAATATATACCTAATTATGGTGAGGTGCATTATCTGTGGAACCAATGTGGCACCCATCACACCGATTACTATTGTATCCTTCAAAAACACCTTAATGACCACCTTATATCTATTCCTAGACCTCCTTCCATTCCTCCCATAGGTTATACCCATAAGAAGCTTGCTCCTACTTCTCCCATGGCTCCACCTATAGTGGTTCCATACCCTCGTATTGTCCCTTCATCATATTTTGTGCCTCCACCTATGATTCCTTCACCTACAAACCTTCCCTCACCTGTGGATCATTCTCCACTCGTGTGTCCTTCACTCATGAATCCTTATCCACTGGTGATTCATGTATATCATATAGAGACTGATCTCATGCATTCTCTCAAGCATCCCTTGCCTAATTTTCCTTAGAATTATCCATTGAGTATTCATAATTTTTAATTTAAGGTTATTAGAAGAGAAGTCTTTTCCTAGTTTTCATTAAAGATTGATGAGACATTAGAAGTAGTGTATATCCATCTTATTAATTATTTATATAATGTCTTAGATAATGTGTGTGAGAAGATTTATCAATATTTATAATCACACGCATGATGCCTTTACATTACATTTTGATTGGGCATGTGCTCTAATTTTATTTTTATCTATCTGTTATATCATTTGATGTGTCAAATTCATATTTTTATTACATAGTGATCTTACATTTTATACTATATATTGCTATATTATCATTTATCTTTGCATATGATTGTCTTTCTTTATCATTGACCTCTCTTTCTTTCTTTCTTTCTTTATTTCTTGAGTTTTTCTCAAAACTCTATTCTTGTGCCTTTTATGATTGTTTTCTTTCTTATCTTTATTTTTCCATAGATAATTGTCATTATGACTTGGTTATACAAACCCTATTCCCTTTTGTTCTTGTCTCCCTTTACCATGTGATCAGTTATAAAATAATGTATCTCATTATAATTTCCTTTTATCGATACAACTTAGATCTCCATTTTCCCTTCTTCTTTTTTCACAAATTAAGCTTATACACAGTTGAGACTTGAGATCACATACTAGTTCATTATTAAACCTAAGTGTCCTAATAAATATTTGTCATTGGTTACTTAGATTACTTTACCCTTAGACTAAATATCATTTGTGTGTATCACTAAATATATCATATTTGGTTATTCCAAATCCATATGGAGGAAGAATATTCCAAAGCCATAAAAATTTAAAAGCTAAATCATGTTACAAAAGGAAATGATACAAAAGGAAACAATATTATTAAAAGTTAAACCACACTAAAAACATGATCAAAAGCATATCTCCTTCTTCTAATCGAATCTCAAAATCCACAATTGGAATCACAATAGAGTTGATGTCCTTTGGGGTATGGTAGGCTAGTAGATTATAAGAGGATAATAAAAAATCTTTTAGTGCTACCTACATTCTCACATAAGTACCTAATCTTCATAGTAGACTGATGACTCTATAAGGGGTCCTAAATAATGGGGAACACATCATGGTAAGGTAGGTCCATTTTAATTTTTCTTGTACCAATCTACATTCATTAGTTGATCTTAGTAACACACTTATTTCCCTACAAAGCTTTATGTCTAGAGAGAATAGGTTTCCTTTATACATTGATGGTCACTAGGTGTCTTATCATGTCCTTAGTATGCCTCTTGTTTCCTAAGGTATTCGCATAAGATGCCTACATATTATTTTTTTACACTCCCTTTTTCATTTCCTATATCCCTTATATTTATTCTTGATAAATATTATTTTGTCTATTGATAACTCCCTTTGGGATTTCATTTCTGAGTTACATTATAAGACCATGGATAGGACATAACCATCCTCACAAATTACCACCTTTTTATTTCCTATTACCCACATACTTTTTTACTCAATTATCTCAATTTTTCCACCCTAATGGTGTTCTCTTAGTGATTTGTACTGCAAGACCATAGATAGGACCCAACACTCCTCACAAAATTTTCCAATAATACAAGTCACAAACAAAATTACATGCATCAAATACGAGATAAGATGTGATTAATTATGAAGTTACATGTCATTTACATTCTTCCTAGATTGATTTAGTGTGTTTTATACTTCATTTATCTTTCACATTTATCTTCTTATTTTTTAATTTCATGTAAGAATACAACCATTTCTTGAATTTTTTGTACTTCCTAGCTTGAATTAGTGTGATAAATTTAAGACCAATATTTTGCCATTTTTTTTAATATTATACTTCCCAATGTGATTTAGTGTAATTGATTGATTTAATTAATTTGTTTTTATACCATTTGTTCCCTTTTACATACCATCCATTTTATTACATTGTTCTCATACTTCCCAATGTGATTTAGTCTTATTTTACTTGTTTTAATTTGGTGTAAAAATATTTCACTTTGGTTTGGAAACAAATTCCTTTTTACCATCTTGTTTTATCATCCCTTGGTTATTTATACTTGGTCAGTTTATTATTATTATAGATTTAC
>JARHVA010005014.1:727500-757500 GCA_037957365.1 Torreya grandis
CGCATCTGCATCTACAAACAGATGTAGAAAAGAACCTTACCCTGCATAACATGTCAACCTGCTGCTAGTCCCTCTCAAATACTTGAGAATCCACTGAACTGCCCTCCAGTGCTTCTTTCTTAGATTGGCTCCAAACTTTTTGACATCACCCACTACTTGGGCAAACTCAAGTCTATACCAAACCTCATGTGATTTTGGAAACTGAACTGTCTAGCCCTTAGTGTGCTCTGGTTTTTCATCCTACGTATTGAACCTTGCTAACACCTGATTCACATCAGCTCCCACTAGAGACAAAATCAACCTGTGATCTTCCATGTCTCTCATGCCAAAGAATTTTGCTGCTCCAAATTCCTCATGACATGCCATTGAACTAATCTTACCCTTAGCTTAGCAAAACCCTATATGTACAAACCTGCTAGCAAACCATCCACATACAATAACAAGATAATGTTACGACCATCATCCACCTAGTAAGACAAACACAATGGTTACACTGAAATTAAATAAAGCCCTACTTTGTCATCCACCTATCAAAACCTGTACCACTATCCTGCAACTTCCTCAAGACCATATAACCTAGCCTTCTGTCTCACGTGTCCATTCTCTCTATTCTTTAACTAAGGTATCCATTCATCTCAGTGCTTTCATACTGACTGACAACCCTACTAAATCTCCCATTTGGTTTTGCATCCTATTCATGCCAAGCTCCCACTATTTCCTGGATCCTTCTTACTCTGTAATTAGCAACTAATATAAAGAAGAGGAGAAATGAATTTGAGGCTTACTTACACTTTTAGTCCTCCCCATGGGCATTTGAGACTCCTTGATAGCTTGCTATCTACCCAAAATCCATCTCAGTGACCGACCTCAGTCACTACATAGTCTGCATCTGACTGACATCAGTTCCATGCGACTGTCCAAGTCACTGATGCCAGTTATCCTACCGACATCAGTCTCCACCTGCCTGACACCACTGACTTCTCTGGTCTACACATGATTGATGTTGGTGCCTGTTTGTTTGACATCAGTTCCCCTTGACTGACACTGGTACCTGTGTATGCCTGTGAGTGATGACTTTTTACCCATGAGATCTTTTGAATCAATCCCATGTCCAAACTACCCTGCTCAGAAGTATCCAGCCCCATCCACTGGTCTCTGTCTGTCATCTCCTCTAAGAACACCAAGGCTTTCCAGTTCTTAAGTTTATCAAATACATCAGTCTTCCTTTTCCTACAATAAACACAATCCTTTCTTGTAGCATCCCACTACTCATAAAAATCTTGGTTTATGCTCTCCGAAGCTGAAATCTTACCATCTAACTTAAGAACATCCATTCCCTTCTCACTTATGTGACCAAGCCTACAAAGCCACACTTGTACAACAGAAGTGGAATCATTAATACAAGCAAGTAGATAAAGAGTACCTACTTTCTTACCACATGCTAATTCAAGTGCATCCTTGGTAACATTCCAAGAATCCGCTATGAGAGTTACTGTGCATCTCTCATCACCCAACTTTTTTAAAGAAATTAGCCGCATCTCCAAGACTGGGACCTACATGACCTCCTTCAACACCCATGTGTTGGCCACTTGCAATTTCAGCCGCACTTCCCCTTTGCCAACAATCTGACAAGGCTCACCAACCCCTCTACTTGGGGCTACATGGAAAGAGGCAATAGAATCTATTAACTAGGATTTAACTTTATCCAGAGCATCCTGTGCAATAACACCTACAACATCTGCTTCTTCATGATGATTTGCTACCAACCAATAATCTTTATTTACCTACTCTTTCTTTCCATGACACCATAATTGACCATTCGTCCTATTCAGTTTCTCCATTCGTAGCTTACTTTCTTCTGTCATTACTATACTCCCACTCAATTAGAAACCACTGAGAGTGACCTGTAATCAAACACAAAACCTACTTCCTGCAACCTTAGCTCTGATACCAACTATTAGGAACCCATGGAAGCACCATTGATTACCATGTACAAGCAACCTAATATACGAAATTAAACCAGAAGCAACAAGTAACTAGAATTCAAAAACAACACAAAATATGAGAGACAATACACAACTTGTATTAATACTCATCCAAAAAAGAATACAATAAAGAAGATGCCGCTTCTTCTTCACACCTCTCAGAGGCTTCCCACACCTCAAGTGTACAGTAATTATTTCCTCAAGGCTCTCTCTCTAATGGTCCCAACACACAACTCAAACACAGAGTTGGTGTTCACCTCCACCAGCCAGTAACAACACCGCCAATCAACCAGTTAGTAATAATACTGCCAGTACACCAGTGCTCCACGCACTCCATAAGTGATCCACGCACTCCAAGTACTCAAAGTACTCCAAGTAGATCTCCCCTAAACTTGCAACAACCTACAACTCAAATGATCTTACTTATGGAAGGAACTACCTTACCTTCCTCTTTGCTCTCCAACTGAGTACACACCGTACTCCAAGTAGATCTTGCCTGATCTTGCTCCCTATTGTGTTGCTGTCACCTTGATTCTGTCACCACCTACAGATCAACCTAGTTCTGCACACCTGCAAACCTTAGACCTTGCACACACATACACCTGCAGATCAATGATCTTACTTACCATGTAGATCTCTAAACGTGGCCTTGCACACCTGCTAACCAAGATCCTATATACATGAATAATCCTTCTAATTCTCCAAACCATCACCCACACTTGGCACTGTGGCACTAGGAAGAACACACCTTGATCTCTTCACACACAGAAGGAGCTAATATTTGCTCTCTTACTCTCTAGCACACATTACAATACAACCCATGAGTCTATTATATAGATCTCATGCAAACAATAATTAGACACCTAATTACAATAATTAGATCCATAGCATCAAGTCTAAAATTAGCTCTTAACATACAAACACTCAGTTCATTAACAAACTGTTCATGCAACTGATAGTTCTAGAACCACACAGGTGACTGACGTTGGTCCCTATCTGCTTGGAGGTGACCGATGCCAGCCGACCCATGACCGACGTCGATTGCTCTTCTCACTGTAAATGACCGACATCGACTGATCAGACCAACATCAATTTCTCTGCAACTCAGCAACCCCTCCATGTCTGCATCAGTGAAGCTTTTAGCTCCACAACCTAACACTAAGGATGTCCTCTCCTCCAAGTTATTTAGTATGCTTATAGTCATCAGTGTTCTTACTATCGATATCCTTAAGATGGAATGCACATCATTTATTGTGATAACTACCTATACCATGTCCCCATCCACCTCCTATCTAAAGGTGTTAGTCAATCATTCCAAACATCTAAGGAACATAACAAATAAATCCACACTCAAGGGAATCTTACACATGCCAGCTATCCCAGTTAGGCATAAAACTACTAGCCTATCTCTATCTCCTATGGCTAGATGCTATAGTAGATTTGGTATCCAAGACATGTCTACCAATATCCAAAACATGGGTCATCCTTACAAACAAGAAACAATAAAATATGTATTATATCTTTCATGTCATGTATAGTCAAAATACATTATTTTTATAATTTCAATAAAAAACAATCCTAAATTTATTTAATTTCTTTCATTTTTACCTTTTTTTAGCCTATTTGGTCCTTTTTATATCTTTATTTGGTCATTTTGGGCCATTCTATCCTTCTTTCAACCTTTTACACACATTTTCATATAATTCTAGTTCTTTGATCAACCTAGTTTGACCAAAATTTCCCTATTTTTATCTTGGCTGACTTAAAAAAATAAGTTAGCCCTCTTATTTTTCCCTCCCTAGTATTGGGTTGTCATTCTATACTTTTTAGATGAATTGGAAAAATTGTACTAGGTTGATAATCTATAAAATGTACAATGTCAACACACACCTACTTGGTTGACAATGTGGATTTTGCATATTTTTAGCCTACTAGGTCGATTGGGTCAACCCAATTATTTTTCACTATTGACCCCTTGCATTTTCCTAAAAAAGTACATTTTTTCCATTTTTTTCTAATTCCTTCAAATCCATTTGCATACTTAGTTTTTATTACCTATAAAATCTAATTTTGTTTCATTTTAACATACATAAATGCTAAAAATTATATTTTTCTAAAAACACAATTAATTTATTAAAATACTTTAAAACTGGCTTAAGATTCATAGTTGCATACCTATAGTGTACCCACTACAACTTCTAGAGCCCCTCCTCGTCTAGCCTATCATCTCCTCGCCATCCTAGCTCATTTAGTCTTTAGAGCTCTTTTTCTCTCCTTCATAACAAATGACTTCTCTTTCACCTTATTTAAAAACACTTTTCAAAATTCACATTCTTCAATATTTTCCTACAGATTCCTTATTTTACCTATATATTTATTTGTATTCATCCATTTTTTTAAAATCATACAATGCATTCAATTTGTGATGATGTAGATAATCTTTTCCACTATTATATGACTATATTCCAAAAATTTCAATTTTTGGCTATTTTTTGCACTAACTTCTATAGGTTCACCTAGTGTTCTTCACATATGATGCCTTCACTTGATCTTGTAGTCTTCTTCTTTATCTATAGCACTAAGATAAGTAAAGGTATGTGTTTTTCAATTCTAGATATCCTTTCCTTTATCTTATGTATTGCTTACTACACTTTATTTATCATCAACATTGTGTCTTATCATGTCTTATTTCTTGAAGCACCATCCCATGTTGTACTTACATGAAACATTATGAACTTCAAGTGGGGAATATGTATACAAATAATATTTTCAAACTTTTATTGATTACTAACACTTTGTATCTTGCAAAAACCCATTAAGTCTCAATATGTCTAAGTGCACACCTTAAGGGGTCCATGTGAAAGGGGTGGGTATACTATTGGTGCTTCATAATATTGTTATCCTTTTTCCATTTATCATCTACACACTCATCTCCTAGAAACCATTTAACCTAAGCTTATTATTCTTAGTCTTACCCATTCTAGTCATTTTCCATGTTTTATCCTACTTACTCTTACCTTGACCCCCTTTTACCAGTTGATTATACTAAGTTGACTAGGTCGACACTATAGAGTTTTCAGTTTCTAATTACTGTATAGGGTCGATTGGGTCAAACCTATACTATTTAGGGGCATTTTTCATTAGGATCTTTGTTATCCCTTCAACTGACCTAGTTCGGGACCTAGTGAATTATCTTTCAAAAATATATAGGGTCGACCTTGTATAACTAACATATTTGGAAGGATTTAGGGAAAGATTTGCCTATATATACAAGTTCATTTCTAACCATTTGTAAGAAGAGAAGTGAAAAATAATAAGTGTGAATGAACATCTTCTTATTGACCATTATATTTGAGGAATAAATCTTAGGGTTTCATACTTTCTTTAGAGATACAAATATTATCTTGTGGATAAGTCTTTTAGATGAATGGATAGGTTGTGTAGCCTAGAGATAATTTGTCTTTGTTATACTTACATACCAAAACAATCTCTTGTGAATCACCTTGTCCAAGGGAGAGATTGAGGCTTGATGGTTTCATATTCAAAGGTAAGTATTCCTAACTTTATTTCTCCCTTATAAGAGTATATAGATAATGTAGTTGTGTTTCTCTCCCATACATTAGGATTTTGTATAATTGACATGAGTACATATATTTTATACTTGTTTAGTTTAGTTTTTTTTGTTCCTAATCCCCACTTTGTTATGCAATATTTGGTGTACACTAGATTAGATTTACATTCTTGTTTATTAGGATAGAGTGAACATTAAAAAATGTCTCTTTTAGGGTTGTTACATGATTGTGTTAGACTGTAGACTTTGTATTTAGGGATATTTTTCATTAGGATCTTTGTTATCCCTTCAACTAACCTAGTTTGGGACCTAGTGAATTATCTTTCAAAAATATATAGGGTCGACCTTGTATAACTAACATATTTGGAAGGATTTAGGGCAAGATCTGCGTATATATACAAGTTCATTTCTAACCATTTTTAAGAAGAGAAGTGAAAAATAATAAGTGTGAATGAACATCTTCTTATTGACCATTATACTTGAGGAATAAATCTTAGGGTTCCATACTTTCTTTAGAGATACAAATATTATCTTGTGGATAAGTCTTTTAGATGAATGGATAGGTTGTGTAGCCTAGAGATAATTTGTCTTTGTTATACTTACATACCAAAACAATCTCTTGTGAATCACCTTGTCCAAGGGAGAGATTGAGGCTTGATGGTTTCATCTTCAAAGGTAAGTATTCCTAACTTTATTTCTCCCTTGTAAGAGTCTATAGATAATGTAGTTGTGTTTCTCTCCCATACATTAGGATTTTGTATAATTGACATGAGTACATATATTCTATACTTGTTTAGTTTAGGTTTTTTTGTTTCTAGTCCCTACTTTGTGATGCAAAATTTGGTGTACACTAGATTAGATTTACATTCTTGTTTATTAGGATAGAGTGAACATTAAAAAAATGTCTCTTTTAGGGTTTTTATGTGATTGTATTAGACTGTAGACTTTGTAACCCTTCCTAGCATGGTGTATTATGATCAGTGATCCCCTAATCAGGGTTATCAGATCCCCATATTGGTCATGCTCCCACTTAACAAATGTATTATCAATAAAAAATGTAGTTATGTTCTATCCTCTTTGAGCCAAGATTGATTTATAGATATGATGCATTTATGATTGCATACACTTTCCTATTTATATTATTGGGAATTTACTTATACATATCCATATACTTGGTTGTTCAATTATTGGATTATATTGTTTTTCTCATTGGTAATTAATCTCATCATAATGAACTTAAAAAATAATGTTATTTCTATCTCATTATTCTGATGACATTCTCTCCTCTTAGCATTTAATTGTAGTTGTTTAAGTGACCTAGCCATTATTATTTATTATTAGAATTGAATTCTTTTATGTCTTAAAGTAATGGTTAGGGTTGATGTTAGTATATAAGTGTTCACAATTTTGAAATGGTGAATATGAGATGGGAATAATTTTTAATATTGTGTTAATACATTGTTTTCCCTATTTATTCCATGTGCCATAGTATTTTTTCTTTGGATTCCATGCATATCCATAATGAATGGAAATTTTATTTCTTGTATAGATAAAATGATTGTTATTATAACACTTCCTTACCTGGTTCCATGATTGTTTCCTCTCATGATGATGTGGGTGTCTATATACCTCAACTTTTTCCAATACCTTGACCTTATCCACCTTTGCTTCTACCTCTTCCACCTTTTCCTTATTTGTATCTTGAGTATATGAAGTTTTCATTTCTAGTGTGTCTTTATCTATATCATCTGAATCTTCATCATGATCTTCATCACCTATTTCAATCTCATCCTTATGATCTACCTAGATTATTATTGGTGCCTTTTTCACGATGATATCTTGTAAAGTGATCTTCTTTTTCTTATACCAATACTTCATGAACTTTTTCTAAACATTAATATTCATTGTTCCCAAAGTCTCTAACCATGGATATCAAAGAACTATATCCACATCATCCATATCCAAAGCATAAAAATCTGAATGAAAAACATATTTTTCCATAATGAGCTTCAAATATTTAAACAGTGAAATATTATTACCATCTAATTGAACCTCCTTGATATTATTTGCTTGAACATGTAGATGCTTTGCCACATTCATGTTAATGAATTTATACTTGCTGGTAGGGTTTATGGACACAACCACCTTCTTCTTTTGATTTCATCCATGAAATTGAAAAATTGACTCAGATTTCTTTGGAGCCAAATTATTTGAACCCTTATCATCCAATTCTTCTTCTTCTTCTTCATCTACTTCTTCTTCTATTACTTCTTCTACTTCTTCTTGTTCTTCTACTAATTCTTCTATTTCTTCTTCTTCTTTTTCTACTTTTTTCTTCTTTTTATACTTCTTTTTTTATAACCCAATGATCTAAAAAGATCTATTCCATTTCTTTCCATGAAGAAAACCTTTCTGTACAGCTCAATTGATCAAACCAATGTAGTGCAGGCCCAGACAAAAAAGGAAGTAATTATCTTTTCCCAAATTTTTTTGTAAAATGATTTTCCAAAAGGATCCACCATTCTCTAGCATCAATATCATCTTCCCCTAAAAAGTTTTTGCAACTCCATGATCCAAAAAAAAAATTAAGGTTCATGAAACCCTAAAATGTCAAAACTGATTCATAAAATCGTAACAATTCACTGCAAAGAACTCAATTTTTTTTGAAATTTTGACTGTGCTTCTCTTATATCTTCTTACATCTCCAGTAAAACTTTTGAATAAAAATCCCCAATATTTTGGAAGATATAGTTAAATTATTATAAACCCTAAAATAGCAATAACTCCCTCAAATGAATTAAAAAATCTCAATTTTTTTACTATGACGTATGTGAAATATTATCCATATCTAGTAAAAAATTTGTGGAAAAATTAGCAATCAATCAAAAGTTATTGATGATTCAAAAAAACTAGGGTTTCACTCCACAAATTACCCAAATTGAAGCTCTGATACCACTTGATAAGATCTTGATATTCAATATATGTAGACATACCCTCAAGGTAGGGAAACACCATATAATACTCCTTTAGGAAGGAATAACTCCACAATGTCTCTTCGAGGGGAGAACCTCCAATATCCTCTTACAATAGAAGATTCAATGCTTACTTGATTTATTTACCATGATAATCATTTCCTATATATATATATATATATATATATACTTTTATCTAAGCCGTGGATGGGTAACCTCTTAATCCTAGTGTAGGCTAACCATTACCCAATGTACTACTTCCACAAGTTACTCTATTATCTTAATATATTGTACCCATATAACTAACTAAGGGGATGTGTGCCACATGTCAACATCTCCATCAACCCATAAACAATAATATATCATATCCCTAGGTACATAGCAATTATTGGTTTGAATAAGTTTAGGGTTATAGTTGAGAGTTGTTTTGATTATATTAACTCTAATATCTTATGTATTTCTATTGCATAAAGCATTGAAATAAAACACTTATAATTGAAAAGTTGAATATTTTTCCATATAATTGATGTGACTCAAAATTATCCATACACCTATTCTTATCAAGATCTCGATACTAACGATTTTTTATTAGTTCCAATAAAGTTATTTTGGTGACTTAGCATGTTGGAAACTTTTTAAGGTATAGATTAACTGTTCACATTTTGGTATAATTATGGTTGTTTATATTTATGATTTTGAGCAATGGAATGGTTATTGTATCCTTTTAATTTAATTTTACAATGTTCATTGAGTTGAGTAGGGTTCCTAATGAGATAATCTATTATGTTGTGAACAATATGGTGCAATGACCTCAAATTGGAGATTCAATTATAGAATTCCATTTAGTAGCATCGTTTAATTATTTGCATCAAGTTGGTGTCAAATTTTAAAAATATATGGTTGTTTGTGAATAGGTGAATAAGTTTTCTTATATAATGAGATCGAATTTGGCAATGACATTTTATTGATTCTTTACATTGTATGTTGGTCATTCCTTTCAATGAATAATCCTTATGGAATTATAAGTTAAACTCAACCTTGGGATATAGATTTAGTGAAATGTTTGAAATTTTGAGTTACACACCATGTTCTTTATTTTATAAATGAACTAGCTTAGATATGAGTTACTAAATCAAACGTCTCTAATTGTCCTTGAAGTGGATTCTTGAGTACTTGATGGAATACAATTCTTTATGGATTCTAGTCTCTTATTGATTTTTAATGTCTTGGTTATTTACAACAACAAGACATTGAACCAAAGGGTAAGTAAGTATTAAAATAGATGTTAGACTTCTATTCTTAACTTAAAAATGGTTCACCTATGTCATGTGGAGGATTTGATTTTATTATTCCATTCATATGCTTGTTTAGGTACATGATCACTTGTGTGATGCCATCCACCCTCGAAAAAGTAGATTGTGATTTATCTAAATTAAATTCTATTGTTATTGATTGATTTTTAAATTGGTGAAGCATTTTGTATAAAAACATCAATTTAAGGATCCGACATATGATTTTGATAGGTATCACTATGTTCTGAGTAATATTTTAGGCAATAATTTAGGTGATGGTTCTACCCTAATTGGTGGTAGAACTTCTAGGAGCCATAAATTTTGCACCATACATTTGTTTGACTCCCAGTTTGAACCATTGGAAAGATAATAATGAGGGGAATGATTTGAGATGATAGGAATCTATGATTAGTGGGTTTTAACCCTAAAAAATCAAATGGAAGTTTCCCAAATTTCAATTTTATTAGTGCAGTCTAAAAATAGTAATTCCTTGAATTCTATATTGTTGTAAATCATGGAAGTTGAACCACTTAATCTCCTTCGAGATTGGTGACCTTACAATTCCTCATCCCACCTTTAAAATGTGTATAAATGAAGATGTAACTTGAAATAGAATTTAGACATCTCTTCTCAGAGATAGGCATATGTTTGGATCTGCAAATTTGATCAATAAAACATCTCTTCTCAGAGATAGAATTATTAAAATTGTGTTGTTTTTGTTTCTTGAATTATCTGTCAACCAAAGCTTCTATGTTTTGGATCACACTATCAATGATTTAAATGACTAAGTTATTCATTTTTGTAGTTTAGTTAAATTTTTTACTCATTTATAATTACTCTCTATCATGGTAGCCTTTATAATCAGTTTGTATAATGATAATGGAAGTAACTATGAGTATATTGATTACTTAGTAACAAAATAATATATTTTTTTGGTAATTTTCTCATATATCTTATTTTGATTTTTTCCATGTGAGTAATGGCAGTGCAATGAATTCAAACCTTATGGATCATGATATTTGATCCAAGGAGGAAAGCACCAAAACTATTAATGGCTCATGTAGTGTTTAAAGGACAAAGATAGTCTATAACTCATGGGGTTGTGATGTAACTAAGTGATGATGCCTACCTCCATAGGATATTATAAAAATTACTACATGAATCTTAGTATGATCTTTCTCTATTTATTGATTTCAATCTTCATGTTAGTTAGTTTTACCTTCTTTAATTTAGATCTATATGTTTGAGCTGATGATAGGTATACCACACTTGGATACCATTAATTTTTTAACATCGATATTTTTGATCTTGTATTATGGAGTTAACTTGGGTTAATAAGTGTAGATGTAATTACACCATAACCTTGAAGTAATTATTCTCATTCCTCAAAACATCAAACCATAACTGCTTCGAGTGACTAGGTACTTAAATATGGTTGAGGACCCCTGAGTGGTCCAATAGGGAAAAAATGTGCCTTATAAAAATCTTAGAGGTTATTAGAATAGGAATACACCATAATACCCCCCAAAATTTATATCATCCTTATGGTAACCTATTTCTCTATGGAACCCTCTAGAAGTATTCACCCCTAGGTGTTCATAGTGACCCAATCCGGTTACTATTTTCCCTGACATTAATGTACAACTCTAAATCAATGCACCTTGTATTATTAATTTATGTAATAAGCCCCATACATAGTTCCAATTTCCACTCTATAAAGTAAACCCATAAGTCTTTTGTTGGGGTTTTTTCACTTGGAAGGCTATATAAAGCAGATGAAGGTTGAGAAAGACATAGAAGTTGGAGTGTGAGATATGTGAAGATTAATAAATAAGAGAAGAAAGCAAGTGTGTGGAGAATAAAATGATATATCATAAAAACACATGAAAACTTGAATAATGGAATTAATTATTTCTATCATTCAAGGATAAGAAGATTTTTGTGGAGAAGAAGAAGGGGAAATTTAATTTTACGTCATTCATTGATGAAGTAAAAATAATAAGGTGGAAGTTTGTTTTAGTAGAGGTCAGTGCCTCAGAAAGAAGAGATTAATGTCTCTTCTTAAGTTGGTACTTAGTAGTGGGGATTGGTGTCTCCAATAGGTTGGTGCCTATAAATTGTTGAGAAATAGGGATTGGTGTTTGTAGTAGGTTGGTGATTAAAAATTTTGTAATAAGAATTTTATTTATGGTTGGATTTAGATAATATATCAAAATAATAGACCTTGTGTTCTTAATTGTTGATATTGTGTGATTAATATTATTATGATAATCATATTTAAAAAGTAAAAGATTACCTTATAGTGAATTACCCCCATCTTAGTATAAGCATGTTCTCAAAAATTGGTATCAAAGTGGTTCAATTAGAAATATCCTAACCAATAGAAGTTAGATCTTAGGAGCACACATGACCGATCAAGAAGGTTTTTCCATAAATAAGGATTAATTATTTAATAGAACAAAGTATGCATTCTTGAGCATAAGGATGTAAACATATCTAATGGCCATTGGATTTGATATCTGACAAGTAGTAGTAACTGGATATATAATGACACAAAATCCACAAGTAAACACAACCAAAAAGAAGGTTAGTGAGAATAATGCCAAAGCCATGAACACTATTTTATGTGGCTTATCATAATAAAAGTTTGTCATGATTATGCAATGTGATTTAGTAAAGGAAATATGGGATAAAATTTAAAATATTTATGAGGGTGAAAAGAAATTGAAGAAGGCAAAAATCTAAACTCATTAAAGATAATTTGAGAGCTTGAAAATGAAAGATGAAGAAAATGTTGTGGCATATCTCCTTCATGTGGATGAAATTGTTAACACCATTAGAGGAATCGATGAAAAGGCTGAATAATCCATAACTGTTCAAAAAGTGTTAAGGTCACTTCCATTTATATTTGATGTAAACATTTTGTCTATTGAAGAAATAAAGTAGTTAGACTTATTAAAAATGGATGAGTTGCATGGGATTCTCACATCATATAAAATGAGAATTGAAAAGGAAAATCCATCTAATAAGGAAGCATATTTTAAATATTTAAAGAAAAAAAGAATAAATAACTTGAATCAAGAAATAACACTAGAAATGAAGAAGATTATAAGTAATCCCTATTTGTTAGAAAGCTTAAAAAGTGATATGGAAAATGCAAAGGTAAGATACCTTTCAAGTGTTTCAATTATGGTAAAATAGGGCACTTTGCTACTAAATGTCCACATAAGGATTATAGTTATGATGAGGAAAATCATTATGAGGAAAGAAATAAAAATGAAAGTAAACCGAAATATAATAAAAGCTTCAAACAAAATGAAAATAATAAAAAGTTTGGTAAGCACAAGAAAAGTCTTTATTCTAAAAAGGATAGTAGCTCGATTGAGGAGAGTGATGAGAGCATTTCAGGTAGTGATAGAGAAGAAAATCCATTCATGGATATAATGAATGATGCATCTACAAGTGAAAACACCTTGAAAGAAGAGGGAGATGTTGAAGATGAAGGAGAGGCAGATCTTGAAGAAGAACTCATATGTGATTTAGGTGAGATAATGTTCTTAAGAAGAAGAAGAATCTAAAAAAAATATTATAGATTCAAAAATATGAATAAGAAAATCATAACCTAAAAATAAAAAAAAGTATCATAGCCTTGAAGAGTCATAAATGATCATAATTAGTCTAAAGACTAAAATAGAAGAAGCCAAGAAGAGAGAGGAGGAAGTAAGAGTCCATCTTAAGGCAAACTAAGATCACATTGCCAAGGTATAATTAGAAGTTGATTTCTTAAAGAAAGAATTGGAGAAGACATGTTAAATTGAAAATCATTTTAAAGTATTAAAAAATAACTAATGTACTAGATGAGATTATCAATTTTCAAAGGTCATCATGCATCAAGATTGTTCTTGGTTATGAAGAGAACTAGAGGATCACTAAAGAAAGGTAGAGTGAAAAAACTATAGAAACACCTAAGAGGATGAATAGAAACCTAAGAGCTATGTGTATTCACTCAAGGGATTCATAAAAGGCGAAAGAGATAAGTAGCATGTTAATAAAGGGCATGTTACTCATCCCAAAAACAAACAAGGTAACAACGTACTTGTACAAAATTTCATAAGAATCTTCTCTCCAAGATAGTATAATGTGATCAAGTACACCACAAACTCATTCTATATTTGTTTTTATTGATGAAATAATTTTGGGCATAGAGAAATGGAGTGTAGGGAACATTTAATAAATAGGTATGCATGGAATAATGATAGAAGTACTTATGGAGTTACAAGTATAAATTATAACTCATTTACAACATTAATAAATTAAAATAAAGTGACAATATATGCTATAATTGTAATAAATTTGGTCATATATAATTATTATGTAGAAGTGGTATTATGAAACCTACTAGGAATAATAATAAAGTTCAAGACATGAGTAAACAAAAGGAAGAAAATTCAAAAGTATGAAAAAATAAGTAGGAGAATAAAATAAGGAGAGACCTATGCTCGTGAAAACAACATTTCATGCATAAGAGGTATCACTAAGCTCATAAGAAGCACAAATTTAGGGAAAGATAATCATTAAATTATCTTTCATCTCCATATATTCTTTGGTGATATGCATTTAGAAGACAGAGAAAGATCAGCTAATGAATATTATTTATGAGAGTGATGATTTAAGTGATGGTACTATTATTATAAATAATTTAGAGAAGCAGGAATAGAGAAGAATGAAATTAGTCAAGGTGTATAACATCTTACAATAGGCATGGGATAATGTCAAATGTGTAGTGTAAAAGGTAACTCAGATACATCAAGTGATCAAGCTGGGAATATTAATGAGCATATGGAGCATGATATGCATATAGAAAAGAAATTAGAAAATATGAGTTAGCACTTTAGAATATAGAGATAATCTAGATGGATGTAGATGATGTCAAAAATCCTATATTTGATCAAATTTACGGAGAGAAAATGAGAAAAGAATATGTCCTTATATAAAAGGATAGGGTAGAGTAGAAAGCCAATCATTTAGTTGTGGTGATGTTGAAGAAGATGACATGGATGGTTACCATGATTTACTTGTAGATGGAAATATAATGAACATCCCTTTTACATTGATTTCAAAGGGGGATAATTAATAAAAGGGGGAGTAAAGGAGGATAACTATAACAAGGGGGAGTTTCTCTACATATTTGACATCAATGTCAAAGGGGGAGATTGTTATAATATTATCATTGATGTCAAAGGAATAATAATTTATGTCAACAGAATTTACAATGGAATTTTCAATAAAAATATCAATGGAAATGTTGATTGATGATGGAAATTTCAAAAAATTAGGGAAATATCAATGTAAATTTTTATGGATGACAAAAATATCAATGAAAATGTTGATGAAAATTCCAATGGTAATGAACCTGAAAACTATCAGGCCAATAAAATTATAAATAGGCCAAGATCTAAAACAATAATTAGAATTGATTTATATTGAATGACTTGAAATAATTACAACTCAAACTATGACTAAATAATCCTCAAATCAGAATTAGAGTTGACATGCAAACATTTAAAAAAAAACTAAAAGCTAAAAAAAAAACTTCTATTTTTAGTAGCTACTATTTTTAGTAAGTTTTACATGCAACTGTGTGGATCTCTATAAATTTCATGAAATATCCTATATGATAAAATGATCCTATAATATTAAATTCAACTAAAATTGACTTTTGGTCCTAAAAATATACAATAAAAATAGAAAATTCTAAAAAAAAACCATTAAATGTTAATTTTGGACCCTTAGATGATCACCTATGGCCTCCAAAAATATAGAAAACAACTATAAGTGGATAGGAAATCTTAGGTCAGCATCTAAATTTTTGATATGATAATTTTGGCATGTGAAAGAGCTCAAATGGAGATATGGGTCAAAATTTATGTCCTCTAAAATTTTGGCCATTTTTTTTGCATCATTTTCCTTTGGTTGAAAATAACTCAGCTCCTATGAGTTGTCCAGATTGCACTACTACCATTTTTATTTATCAAACTTATTTAGCTCCCATTTTATAATCCAAGTGTTTTATTCTTGCTACAATCCTTCCTACTATACTAAATACCAATTATAATTCCCTTGCCTTGTGCTTACTATCTTCATATCTAAAACCTACACTATCTTGTCATTCTTCTTTGGAACCTATTTTTCCCAATTTACTTCTTCATATTCATCACCTTCACCATCCTCTCCATGGAATTCATATAAATATGAAACATTACATACTAGAGATATATCAAAATTCTATGATAAACTCACCTCATAAGCATTGTCATTGATTTTCTTCACAATTCTGCATGGTCTAATTTTCATGTACTTTAACTTATTATATGCACCTTTTGGAAATATTTTTTCCTTAAAATAAACTATTACCAACTCTCCATATTCAAATACCTTGGTTCTTCTTTTGACATCTTTTTCTACTTTATATTTTTCATTACTTTCTTGTAACTTTCTTGTCACTCCTTGTAACTATTGCATATGCTCTACAAATGCTTCTACATTATCACTAATTTGATTTGCAATTGGTAATTGTACCAAATCTAAAATACATAGGATTTATCCCATAAATAATATGAAATAGTGATTCTCTAATTGATCTATCCATTGAATTATTCTATACAAACTCAGCTTGTGGTAAAGCCAAGTCCCATTTCTTGGGCTTCTCTCCCACCATGCATCTCAACAAAACTTTTGATACTCCTATTTACAAATTTTGTCTCTTCACCTGTTTGTGAGTGATATGCATTACTGAATTATAGCATAGTACCCATATTCTTCCATAAAGTTCTCTTAAAATGACTTAGAAATTTTGTGTTCCTATCTGAAGTAATAGTTTTTAGAATACCATGCAATCTCACACTAGCCTTAAAAAATAATTCTACAACTCTAGTGTCATCATTGGTTTTCATACATGCAATGAAAAGAACCATTTTATAAAATCTATCTACAACAACAAAAATTAATCTTTACTTCTCTTTATGTTTGTTAATCCTAACACAATATCCATACTCAAATCTATCCATGGTCCGTTTCGAACCAATAATGGCATGTATAGTCTAGTATTTTATGTATGTCCTTTTGTCACTTGACATATCCTACACCTTGAAACATACCTTGCCATATCTCTCTTCATCTTTGGTCAAAAATACTTTTCCTTCACCAAATCTATTATCTTTGTCTTACCAAAATGTCCAGCCAAACCACCACTATGTAATTATCCTACTATATTATCTCGTAGAGACCCAAATGGAATGCATAATTATTTGCATTTGAAGAGATAACCTTATTATATAATATACTCATCATGAATAGTATCTGTCCCACTTATTAATGTATTCTTGCACTATTCAACTATGTTGCTAAAATATGGATTAGTATCATATAATTCTTTGATAGCTTCAATCCAACTACTTTACTCACCATAGTAGTTAATAGTGTTACTCTCATGCTCAATGCATCATCTACCTAATTATATTTTCTTGATTTTTTTCTAAACACAAAAGTATACCCCTACAAGAAAAAAACCCACTTTATATACCTACTATTCAAATTATTTTGTGTATTCACATAATTCAAAGCCTCATGATCTGTAAATAGGATAAAATCCTTAGGCATCATGTAATTCCTCCAATGTATTAATGTTTATACAATTACATAAAGTTCAGCATCATAAGTAGAATACTTTTTTCTTGCATCATTCAATTTCTTAGTGAAATATGCTATTGGCTTTCTTTCTTGACTTAGAACAACATGAATTCCCACAAATGAAGCATCACAATCAACATCAAATAATTTTTTAAAATTTGGTAATGCTAAAATTGGTCTTTCTATAATCTTCTTCTTCAAAAATTCAAATATTTTTATGGCTAATATATTCCATGTAAATTCCTTCCCTCTCATGCAATCTGTTTATTGGTACCACAAAACTACTATTTTTTTTAATAAATTTTATGTAAAAAGTTGTTAAACCATGGAAACTTCTTACCTCTGTAATGCTTTTTGGAATAGGCCACTCAATAATTGCCTTTATCTTTTTTCATCCATTCTCACCCCATCTATTGAAAATACAAATCCCAAAACAACAAATGGTTCTACATAAACCTGCACTTCTTTAAATTTACATACAACTTCTCCTTTCATAAAAAAATCCATTACCATTCTCAAATGTTGTAAGTGTTCCTCTTTAGTCTTACTGAATATCAAAATATCATCAAAATAGACAACCACAATCCTACCAATATATTCTAATATCACTATATTCATCACCCTCATTAATATGATAGGTGCATTAGATAATTTGAAAGGCATCACCATACACTCATATAAGCCACATAGTCTTGAATGTAGTTTTCCACTCATCTCCTTCAAGAATTTCAATATAATAATAACCACTCCTTAGATCAATCTTTGTAAAATATTTTACTCTTGAAACCTCATACATCATATCATCTAAATGAGGTAAAGGAAATTTATACTTTATTATATTTTTATTAATTGCTCTACTATCCACACACATTCTCCATCCTCCATCTTTATTTGGGGTTAGCAACAATGGTGTTTCACATGGACTCATACTCTTCATTATCATATTCTTTCTTAATAATTTAGTAACCTATTTATTTAATTTTCCATGTTCTATTGGACTCATCCTATAGGTTTCTTCATTGGGTAGAGCTAATCCTAGAATCAAAGTAATATGATGTTGAATATCTCTCTTCAGTGGTAAACCATCTGGTAACTCATCAGGCATAACATATGCATATTATTTAAACACTCTTATTATTTTTATTGGTATTTTCACCATTTATGTGTCTTCATTCTTTACTACTAATACATAACAACAACCTGCTACCTTCATATCTTGGATATAATCTTTAGTAGAGAGCATGCTTTTGATCTTCTCTTCATCTTTAAGAGGTAACAAAACTACCTTTGTAATACCTTTCCAAAAAGTGTATGTGTTTTTTTTCCCCATCATAAATTACTTTCCTATTGAATTTCCATAGTCTCCCCAATAATAAATGTCATGCATCCATCAGAATAACATCACACCATATTTAATCATTATAAGTTTTTCCTATAAAAAACATGGTTAAGGACCTTTTATCTACTGTAAATGCATTCCCTTTCTTAAACCATGAGATCCAATAAGGATTAAGATGATTTTCATATTTCAAATTTAGTTTCTCTATCATTTATTTATAAACCATATTTTTATAACTACCACCATCTATAATTACATTGCATACCTTCCCACCCGAAGTACATCTTGTTCAAAAAATATTTGATAAAAACCATTCATCACCACCTTATTTATTCTTTACTTATTCCTTCATTGGATCATTAATTATTGTTCTCATCATTATATTCTCTCCAA
Source organism: Torreya grandis (assembly GCA_037957365.1). Classification (NCBI taxonomy): domain Eukaryota; kingdom Viridiplantae; phylum Streptophyta; class Pinopsida; order Cupressales; family Taxaceae; genus Torreya; species Torreya grandis. Next base: position 746,742 of record JARHVA010005014.1, read on the forward strand.
CATCTACTAGTAAAACTTTAGTATTTTGATCTTCTATCACAACCTTAATTAGATTCACTCTTGGGTGATCCTCTTTCCTCATTTCTTGATATTAATAGTCCATACACTCAAATTATCTATTCCATTATTCTCCACATCTATAAAAAACATAATATCTACATTTATTCAGGAACCATCCTCTATCACCACCATAACCTCATCCTCTTTGAAACCCTATTCCTCTTTGTTTGTATTAAAACCTTTGCCTATGGTCATCTTGCCTTTCTACACCATGTGATGATTCACCTCTATTGGTATTAGACCCACCTCTAGTGGTATTAAACCCACCTCATATCCTATTTTGAGTCGATCCACCTCTTCTTGGACCAAAAAATGTTCTTCTAAAATTTTAAATATTTTGTTTTTCTTCTACCTTCAAAGCTAATTGATAAGCCTCCTCCATGCAATGTACTCTATGCATGCTTCATTCATCTTGAATAGTAAATTTAAAACCATTTACATACGTTATATCCATCTGATATTCTATTTCATCATGCTTCACTCGTATATAAAGCTTATAAAACTCATCTGTATACTCTTAAATTCTAAAATCTTTTATATAGGGTTTGTTCATAATCCACAGGAAAAAAATTCTCCCTCATCTTCTTCTCCATCTTTTCCCATGAATTTAGCTTCTCTTTACCTTTCCTCTATCTCTCTTTTTATAGATGATCCCACTAAATCATTGCATGACCTTTTAATTTTGTGCATAGAAACATTACCTTCTTGTATTCTCTCATAGTCTTCCACTCAAAAAACTCCTCCATGATATTTATTCAATCTATCAACTCCTCTAATTTTAAACTACCTCCATAATATGGAAAATTAACCTTGATTCCTTCATTTTTTCCTTCTAAATCATAAACCATCCTCTCTTCCATTAATGGTGGTTACTCTTGTTATTCTTATTCTTGTTAAACTTCTTCATTATGATCTATGTCTTCCTCATCACCACCTCATCTTATTTGATTTGGTGATAACCTCAATTAATTATTCCACTTACCTCTATAATTATTATATAGGTCAATTCATATTTTAAATTTCTGATCATCCTCTCACCATGTCTTACTCCTCTAAGATTTGAACTTGATGTGATACCAGATAATGAACCCAAAAATTATCAAGACAATAAAATTACCAATATGCCAAGATCTAAACCAATACTCATAACATATTCATATTGAATTAATTGAAATAATAAATCCCAAACCATGTTTAAATAAGCCTCAACTCAGAATTAGATTTGACATGCAAAAATTTGATAAAAAAACTTCTATTTTTAGTAGATGCTATTTTTAGTAAGTTTTACATACAAGCGTGTGTAACTATATAAAATTCCAAAAATATATTAAATGCTAAAATTATCCTATCAAATTAAATTCAACTAATTTTAATGTTTGGTCCTATAAATACAAAAAATTTAAAGATAGAAAACTCTTGAAAAAAACATTAAATGTTAATTTTGGATCCTTAGACGATCATGTATGACCTACAAAAAATATCAAAAATAACTCTAAGTGGATATGGTGGCTTAAGGAAGCATCAAATTTTTTGAGATGGTCGTTCTGGCATGTGGAAGAGCTCAAATAGAGCTATGTATCAAAATTTATGGCCTCTGGATGTTTGACTAGTTTTTTTTGCATCAAACAATAACATCTTTTGGTGAAAAGGTGCCTCTTGGATGGGGCGCCTCCTTTGTGAAGATACTTTGAAGGTTATATAAGGAAGATGAAGGTTGAGAAATATATGGAAGTTGAAGTGTGAGATATGTGAAGATTAATAAATAAGAGAAGGAAGCAAGTGTGTGGAGAATGAAAAGATATATCATAAAAACACATGTAGATTTGAAGAATGAAATTAATTATTTATATCATTCAAACATAAAATAATTTTTATGCATAATAAGAATAAGAATTGAATTTTCCATTATTTTTTGATGAAGAATCAATAGTAAGGTGTAAGTTTGTTTCAATAGAGATTGGTGCCTCAGAAACAAGAGATTGATGTCTCATGATAAGTTGGTGCTTAACATTGTGGATTGGTGTCTCTAGTACATTGGTGCTCATAAATTGTTTAGCAATAGTGATTGGTGTCTCCAATAGGTTGGTGTCTACAAATTTTGTAATAAGAATTTTATTTGTGGTTGGATTTAGATACTAAATCTAAGTAGTCCTTTTCTCTGTGGTTTTCTCCCAAAACATTTTTCATGTAAATCTTGTGTTATTGATTATTGATTTTGTGTGATTGATATTATTTTGATTATCAAATTGAAAAAATAAAATATTATTTTAAATACTGATTCACCCCCTCTCAGTATAAGCATGTGTTCAACACACTTCTAGCAAGAGATGTAAAGTATCAACCAAATTTATAAAAACTATTAAAATATAAAATTTCATATATCGATTTGAAAAAAATATGAACATCAATAGATTATTTACAATAACAAAAAAAAAAAAATTAATGATTCACCAATTAAGACCACTAACATTTTTTGTTACATTATCAAGTGATGAACATCTTTGGGAACCACTTACCAATCCATTGTCCAAATTACATAATAGACAAGAAAAATTTCATAAATCAAGAGAAAAAACTTATTTAATAAAATAGATAATAATTACTTGATCACAAAATAATGTGTCACATGTATGCGATACTATACACATAGATTGAAGGCACTTTTGAAAATGATATACAAAGATAAATCTTTCTTTAGAAAATTTCAATAACATTTTTCAATTATAGAGTTCAAAAGTCGAGGAATCCAACATACTCATTTCATTTTATGGACAAAATTTGCACCAATTTATGGAAATGACAAAAATTATGAGGTTACAAGGTTTGTTGATAATTATATAATTTTTAATGCAAACATACTTGATTCAAGGATGTCCAAACTACACAAACACCACCAAACTAAAATTTGCAATAAAAAATCCCAAAACGAATTGTAAATACAATATACCTATTTTATCAATGCCTAAAACAATTCTACTTCAATCATCTAGAGAGAAAAATCAATTTTCCATCAAAGATTCAACACATATCTGCACTACTTTGGAGAACATATGCTATGAACACTATATGATATTTAACATGTTCTTAGTAGAATTACAAATTATTGTAAGTGAATATATATATAAGAAATACACAACACACTTAAACAATTGAAAATTTTATTGAAGCGAAAGCCACCACATGGATGGAGAAATAGATTTTGTATAAACATGACATGTTTATGGAAAATAAATATAGATTCCCAATTTGTGCTCATACTTATGCTAAAAACTATTATTGTACATCCCATCTGAAAAAATTGGTAGATCAATGACAAATGCCTTTGAATAAATCCATAAATAATATCATGAAACAAATATAGATGTTATTCAAATGATATAAAACCTTGAAAACATATTGTTTAACAAACAAAAAATGTCTTCTCAATAGGTTTTCCACATAGATTTGTCATTTCCATTAAAAATTTATTTTAGGAAATGCATATTCATAAATACAAGTCCATTAGACCAATGCACATTCATCATAATACCTCTAATAATTTTGAGCCAGAAATTAGATAAATCGAAGGACAAAATATGATAATATTTAATAGACTATTAACTTCAATGACTGTAAGAATTAGTAAACATTTACCTCTATGAATTTGTCTGTAAATATGAAAAAATAAAAAAATGACTTAAAACAAACCCAATATTATTCAGCATATCAAATACAACAAACATCTTGACATTGAAAATCACTATAGGGGAAAACTATTATCTTATATTATTTTCATATAAAATGAAAAAAATTTGAATCATGGTTTTGATACATGTATTTTTACATATGCATTCCATGAAAAAAAATCCAACCAAATGAAACCAAACTCCCTTATTACATAAACTCTACTCAAGGAAACATAGATCAAATTATCGATAATGCTTAATTTGACAATAAAAATATCGACACAACAAATTTGATTGCTGAAATAAATCTGACTACCCACAAAACCTATGATGTGAAACTTGATTTACATTTATTTCAAGACTTTGGTAAAAGGATGTACAATCTTAAACCAATTGATATGCGTAAGCTCCCATTTCTATTTAACAACAATGACTACTAAAAACAAGGGAGATCCATCAAAACCAAGTCACTAATTTTTTACAAAAAGTCATAGAATAGGGATGACATTCATATAAAAATTGATATATGAAATTATAGTTTATTTATATAACAATTTCGTTGATAGTAATTCACTTAAGTCAAAGGTTCTAGTAGTAGCATACACTATTAAATCAACATACAATGTTGGAGGAATAAAACTACACTTTGCATTCCTTTTACTTTTTAATAAATTATAACTTATTCCACTCACCTATGATATGCTCAACATAGTATCAAAGTAATACATCCAGTTACACCTCCTCTTTATAGAGAAAATATCATTAGTAGGCTCATGTTTCTTGTATTCAATAGACAAAGAGTATGAGATATAATGAATATTCCTACAACCTACTATAAAATTTTAGATATTTTTTATCTTGGGGAATTATATCAAGTACAACCTATAAATGATTCTAATCTTTTTCAATATCCAAAATAGATGATGAACCTATTCTATATGAATTTTAGGAAAATAATTTAAAAATCTATGAATTGTAAACAACAATGTATTAAGCGAACAAAAAATTCATATTAGTTCTCAATCATATTCAAGATAAATCTCAAACACACAATGACTTAGCTTATCTCAATGAAAATAATTTTCAACTTTCAACAAAGTGTGCAACATTCCCATATCTCTTTAAAAAAAATGATGATGTCAATAAACATAATGCCATGATGATATCTATTGTGCCAATAAATATTATCATTGTTCATTAAAATGATGATCAAAACATTGTATGTGAAGAAAAATAAGCATGTCATCACTCATCCATGTGTTTCTTCCCATTATTGTATTGAAACATGAGATGTTAGTTGAACTCTATGTTGGATATTAGGACATCAAATATGGACTAGTTAATGACTCATATGGAACATTCAAAGCACATATTATTGAAAATGATAGAAATACATGGGTTAAATTTAATGATCAATGTATTGGACATTTACAACTCATAAAATATATCACTTAATGGTAACTTGATTCAATAGGATTTGTCTACGATTTTGCACATTAATGACCCTATATAAAACACATGTAACAAATATACTATAATAATTTAAAAACAAATTCTAATACAAATTGTGTGTGAATAAAAAATATACAAATATCAAGGTGTCATAATGGATGGCCTTATATTTGACCCCTCCAGATCAAAAATCATGGCCTAACATATACAACATTTCGACAAGTAAGAGAAACTAAGTCATTGTACTTACTAGCTCAATTAAAAATGGAAAATTTCAAGGTCAAACAAAAAGATAACAATAGAGATGTTACACTTGCAAACACATGTAAATGGTAACTATAGAAAAACATGATTGAATTAAATAAAAATTATGATTTTCATATCTCATAATTAAACACAAGAAGCTTAAAAACACATATGAAAGGCATGCTCAATGATAATTAATTGATGAAATCTAACATATTGTGTTGATAAGAAACATAGATTTAAAATATTGTATCAAAAAAATTACTAGGAAATTTCCATTATATTTCAATTTATGATGTTGATGCAATCATGATTTGCATAAAAAACCACATTTGCATTTCTAAAACTATGTAATACAAGAGAGAAAATGTTGAAGCAATAATGACAATTATTAAAAATTATATCCTTGAAATTACAATTGTCAATATATATGAAACACCAAACTCAATAATCTTAGATATCATATCTATTATAAATTATGCATTAAAAAAAAACTAAAATACAACATACATTTGTATTAGGTGATTTAAATATTGACATGAGAAACCAATCTAAAAATTCGCAAATACTAGAAAAGCACATGATAACCCATAATATGCATTTTGTACTGGAAAAACAAAATACATTATCAACACTGATTATGGATCACATATGGTCAAATATTGAAATACAAAAACATTTCATCTTCAAAGTAGATTTCTATTGGATCAATCACAACATTATTTACTTATCCTTATGCAATATACATATCTAATAATCTAATATGAAAACACATTATTCATATAATAAGCTAGTTTTATAGATTACTTATTCATATTTTACATATAAACAAAATACATATTTGTGTACTTAGACATATAATCACTCTAAAAAATTTAATGTCATTTCATACTTGTAGACATTTAGATTATACTTGTTTTTCTACAGTGAAACAACAATCTATTCTACCTTGCAAAATAAAAATTATAGAAAGTACAACTATATAATATAATATTTCATTCATACCATTGAAGACAGTCCCCCTTGCAGTGACAAAAAATTCATGCAATAACTAAATTCATGTAAATGCATAGGAAAAATTGATATCCAATGGATTTATATAAAGCTTATTACATTATCTTCTTTTCCATATCTAATGCACATGAAAAACAATGCAATTTACGATTACAGAGTTGATACCATAAGGTGCTTTTACTAATCTTTTATAATTTCTTTACTTATTTTAAAAATCAAAGTATTGTCAAGGAACATATGCATTTTATTACATTTACTTTTCTAATTTTATGACATCATTATAGAAAATATGGAAACACAAAAATAAAACATAGAAGATGATAAAGCAATGGAAAATATATAAAAATGGTATGCACAAACAATCTCATATTTTTTTAATTATTATTGCTTGATACTTGTTAACATTTCCATTTTTCTTTTGTGTAGTAAAATAACACTCTACACTAGATTGACAAAAATAGATGACCTTTGCATCCACATAGTTGGAAATATATTTCATGCGAAATTCTTTATTGTTTATAAAGCGATGCTATAAAAATAACAAAATAAATAATTATTATGTGTGATAGTTACTCTTAACATAGCCAGTACCTTGATTGATATATATGGACACAAAATTGTTCCAAGGAAAGTAATATGGATAATAGTCTTTTGAATTACTCCCAAAATGATAAATGATTGTGTATATTATGACATCATATTAACTAAAATAGGCACAATCAAAATAATACCAAACATTGCACATATTACAAGTTGATTCCAAAGTCTATAATCAAATATCTACTAAGTGCTAGTAATGCATATGCATTAGGGATAATCACTATAATTGTAACCTTTAAAAAACAATTAGGTCTCCAAACCATTTTGGATGTTAAAGATGGAGATTTTGAAAATGATGTAAAACAATGAAGTTTTTTTTTTCATAAACTCTTTGATTTCAAACATTTTTTATACACAAAAAATACTAATTATTTAAACTTAAACTTCATTTCTCTATCTATTTTTAATGTTTGTAGCTTTATTTTCCATAGTTCAACATGAGTTATAGAACAAACAATTTTCCATTCTTTCTCTTCAAGAATAGATAGTGAAATGAAATGGACCTAAAAGAGCATTGAATATTGGTCATGCAACATTCATAACTCCATTGCAAAACATCAAATCATTTGAACACCTAAATACATTGTTAGATGCAAAAATAGAAGTATGTTTATTCTTGTTCTTTCTTTCATTTTAAATACTAAAATTGTCCAAAAGATATTTATAATGTTTTTCACTCTTCAAGTTGGCATTGTTTAACAATTGAAATACAAAACCTTTAAAGCTAAGAATTTTTTATTGTGTTACAAGATTTTTCAAATTATATTTCAATGAAAAAAATGTAATTGCATTATCATTAAAAAATTATTCATGCTATAATTATTATACATTAATCTCTTTTGCTAAATCATATTTACATTTTCATAGATGCAAGGAATATTATCCATTGAAAATGCATATTATATGCCTTTTTAACCATCTTGAAAAAAATATAATGTCCCAAATAAAACACTTCAACAAATACATTTTGTAATTCTGTATTACATGTCATGTCTACAAGAAACCTCCTATGTCTATACCCATTATCTCATTTGCAATCTAAAAAATACATAAAATAGTAATTTACAACACTCCCTTTCAAGGCTACTGCTAAAAATATTACTATCACCATTGACAAAAAAATCGAAAAAAGACTACATAAAGGAAAAGTTACGATTATTTTCATGCTATGATATTTCTCTATTGAAGCTAATTTACATTCAACTGTTGCACAAATAAATTTTAGATACAGACTTAATAAAATATTTAAAAGTATGTCAAAATATGAATTACCCATCTCAAACCCACTATTTTATTAAAATAGATATATCTAATTGTATAATGAATCAAGCAAAATACTAAATTTTATCATGCCATAATTTTCACCTACTTTTTTCTTCTTTAAGATTTCAAAATATGTACTTCTAACAACTGATTTCTTCTTGTCTCATCTTAATAAAATAAATAAAGGTCTTTTTCAACAAGAACAAACACTACTGCCTATGGACATTTCAGAACTTAGAATTATGTTTTGTTCTTTTTCAAATGTTTAGTTATACATCTTACTGCTATAAACCTCCAATACATTTTTTTTTTCAAAAATGGTTTATTTATAAACCTTCCTATAAATTATATACTCTACGTTTATTTACTTTTGAAATAACTTCCAACTTCCAAAAATAGTCTTTACTTATATATGTTACTACTGGAGCACTCCAATACAATTCATTTTATACTACCATCACTTTGTTCTTATATTTGTGAACAAATGAAACTAGTTTCCATATTTCTTAACACTCACAATTAAAAAAATAATTTCATGGTTAACAAATATTAAATACAACATGCTATTCAATACAAAATTAGGTAAAATGATATTTTAATTTATTCTAATTTTTTTAACTTTCTTTAATTTTTATTTCCCTCACTTTATTTTAAATTATATTATCTGTTTTTTGGTTTGAATTTATTTGTATTTATGTATTTTTTTATTTTTTTAAACGTAATGTTATGTAAATTGTTTTGTTATTTTATTTAATTTTGTGGGCATTAAAATAATTAAATTATTTTATTTTTTTATTTATGTTGTGAGCTTTTAAATAATTAAATGTTAAAATTTTCATGCCATTATAACTCTCAACCTCCATCTCAAAATGCCATTGTAAGAACACCTATTGATATAATAATTTTTTATTAAAAAAAAATAATAACCCATAATCGACTATATATAAATTTAAATTCCAAAAATATATTTAATGCAAGAGTTGAGGTCTATTATGGCCTCTTTTTTATCATCCCAAAGTTAAAAATGATGGGAAAAAAAAACCATTGAGTGTTGTTGTTGTTGTTGTTGTTGTTGTTATTATTATTATTATTATTATTATTATTATTATTATTATTATTATTATTATTATTATTATTGAATTTCAAACCAGTGAAACCAAACAAGGTTTGGTTGGTTGTTTTTTTTTTTAAATAATTTTATGAATATTAAATAATGTAATGTAAATATTGGTAATTTTGTGTTTAAAGAATAAATAAGGCTTCAAATCAAATTTTGATTTTTTATATTTTTTTTTGATTTTTTTTTTTTTAATAATATTAAATTTACATAAAAATATGTTATATAAATTATTTGTTGTTATTGTTGTTTTCAAAATTATAAATTAAGAAAAGTCATTAAAAATTTATTTATTTTTAAATTATATTAAATTTAAAGGATTTAATTTCATTAAACAATTTTTTTTGTAAAATTATTATTAAAAATTAAAAATTAATTATATTTATGAACTAATGGGTAAACCAAAGGTGAAGAGTATAAAAAACCAAATAGATTATAAAGACAATTTACATTAAAATTTCATGTCTAGGATAATAGAGCGGATATACTTAGGAATTAGTGCGGTCTAAAGTAAGCTGCTAAGGATAAAGAATAGTTATATGGTCTAACAGAAGATCTGGATTAAATATATTTTTAAATTAAAAAAATCATTTTGAAGAAGGTGCGATTTTGTTGATTAAAGCTTAGAATGTAATTTTTAAATATATATTATTTTTTTATATATTTTTTAATAAATATTTTATTAATTTTATGAAAAATCATTATATATATATATAATTTCTTTCTACAGAAGAAAATTGTAAAAAACCTTAAAAATTTGAATAAAATAATTTTGCATTGTTTTTAAAAACTTTTTAAATATAAATTTTATTATATAAATCAATATTCTTTAGAGTATTTTGAAATTGGTTTTTATATTTTTAAAGTTTTTATTTTATTATAGATTAATTATATATTTATTGCTATACTTATTTAAGGAACATATAAATTTAATATGTTATGATTTAAAAATGACTTGAGTGATTCTACTAAAATAAGCACAATCAAAATAATACCAAACATTGCACATATTACAAGTTGATTCCAAGCTCGATAATCAAATATCTACTAAGTGCTAGTAATGCATATGCAATAGGGATAATAACTATAATTTTAAACTTTGCAAAAAAAATAGGTCTCAAAATCATTTTGGATGTTAAAGATGGAGATTTAAAAAATGATGCAACATAGGGAAGTTTTTTTTAATATATTTTTTGATTTCAAACATGTTTTATAAAAAAAAACTAATTATTTAAACTTGAATTTCATTTCTCTATCTATTTGGAATGTTTGAAGGTTTATTTTCTATAGTTCAACATGAGTTATAGAACAAGCAATTTTCCATTTTTTCTCTTCAAGAATA